>VDFB02000008.1:321990759-322076831 GCA_007258455.2 Sequoia sempervirens | reverse complement strand
TATAGAAAAAAATCATCTTAGCATCATCATCCCAACATCAAACAATCCTCTGATCAACATGTCCTAGGATGTATCCTTCCTGTGATGGACATCAACATTAGACATCACATTAGCTAAACTTAAACTACACAAGAGCTATAGATAACACTGATTGTTTGTCTTTGACCTTTTCCTTATGATTTATCTTAATGACCCATTCCAAGGACCTCTCGATGATGTCTAAACAAGTAATTTAGAGAGAAAGGAATTGGGCATCAATCATTATCTTTCAATTTTTATGCTTGTGGATACTCTTGTAAAATATTCTTGGCACATAATTGCTTAGTTGTGTGTAAGAAGGTCATTTGGAGTGTTGTTGACTATTACATATTGTTTGGTCCAATATATTCTAAACTTCTAACTTGCATTCAATGATGTTTCCATATGATAAGGTGTGAATAAGATCTATCCTATCTTCTTGTCGAGTCAAAGTCCATTACACTAGATACAACATCGTCCTATTTATTGATACCTCAATGCATTGTATCTATGTGTTATATAAATCAATAAGGAATGATGAAAAATCCCAATCCCGAAGTGTGAGCATCTCACCCTGCATTTCATCCTACATCTTGCATTGTCTCATCACCATCTCTAATAAAGTTTTGATGGATCAAAGACTTGTTAGATCTTTTGAAACAATCATCAAAATCAACAATCATTCATTCTTTATTCTTCTATCTTCTCTCTGTGCTAACCTTGTATCATGACAATCAACAAAAACATCGTCAAATGCATCCGCCATGAATCCAAAAACCATCAACATACATCTCATAATCATAGCATCCATCAGCATAATCATTGCATATCACATCATACATTCTACATTAACTTTTGAGTTGTGATGAATAATATAGATTTTTTATTCTAAGCATCTTAAATTTTTGCATATCATTTACAATCATTTGCATCCATAACATTTTCATATCATAATCATCCATCCATATCATATCATATTGTGAAAAGATAATAAAAAAGAACATAACATTGCATCCATCCATATCATGATCATCGTATGTCACATAAGCATATATAAAGTACATCCATATATCATCAAATATATGCATCCATATCATATTCATCTATACCATGAAATAAATTGAACACATCAAAGCTTGAATCATTTGTATCTGTATCATATATATATCAAAAAATGTGTCATGGTACAAAATTTGGATTAGTATATGAACATCAATCGAAAGTACAATATCCATGAGGCTATCAAAAAGGATACCATGAATGTATATTAGTGATAAAGAATGGGAAAAAATCAAAAAGTATTTACACATCAAAAAGCTAGCCCTGATGGCTGCTACGCTCTCCAGCTTATCTCTTAGGCTGATCCTCTATTTGGGGGCACATATTGCTACACTGTGAAAAATATAGATGTTGAAGAGTCTCTGGACCATCTCGATGGTAATGTTGTATGTAATATGTAGCCTCTATAGCTACCTCTTGGTATAAATGTGCTAACACTATTTGATCATGAGTCATCGTCATCATAGTCTCAATTTGTTGGCATTGGGCAAACTCCTGATCTCTCTCAGTATTAACTGTCTAAAATATCTACAACGACTGATCTCTCTCTATTATCACTAAAGCCACCTGCTACTGAGGTTGGTCTGGCTCAATAGTACTGACCAAAACTTGCTAGCGGGCCTAATCTCACTCACCAATTAGTACCTGCACCTACTCTTGTAGCTGTTGTATCTATGTATCTTGTGCAAGTAGTGGTGGTGGTGGTACTCCCTACTATAGTACCTAAGGCTTCACCAGAGGCTACTATCTAATCAGAGGAGACTCCAAAACTTATCCATCTTGGACATCCTGGCGTCCTTGTCCCTTGCCTCTGGCTCCCCTACCTCAAGATCTCCCTCTATGAGGAGCACGTGCTATATCTGTCAAACATTTGGGTGGGACCAACCATGCATCATAGGACAGAGTAGTCTAAGCTATTGGTTGTCCCCGATCATATGCCCAGGGCTGGTCACTAACTATCTGAAACTCTCAACGAACTTTGGAGCCAAAATGGTTTAGCCCCATGTGGAAACCTCTTGGACAATCTCATAAAAATGGCCCTATATGCATCATTAGGTCTATCTTATACATTCCTAGATTGAGAAGACACCCTGTATGGAAGATATCTCTTAATCATCATGTGCTCTTGACCCTACATATATTGGGTATGTTTGAAAAAATATTGTTGTTAAATACAATTGAAAAATGGTAGCAATTGGCCTCCTACAATGATCTCATAACTAGGCCTTTACAACCTTGATTTAGAGACTAGACATCTAACTTGAATGAACATTCAATCATCATGAAGGTGCATTTAACTTGTCAACCCAGGGATGTGAACTTGAAATGAGTCAGCACTATATGTGCACTAGGGTCTCAAGTAGTCATTGTGTTCTATACCTAAGAAACACATTACTGAAAGTAAATTGCTAAAAGGAAATAAAGAAAATGTTGAACATAAAAAAAACTATGCTTAAGCTAAAATGCAAAGCAAGAATGAAAATATGTGCGACAAAAAAGGACTACTCTGTTTGCTTTGACTGTAGGAACACTCACAAAATGGAATTCTAGTGTATGTAGGAAAAATCAATGTCAAATTTCTAACTAAGTACCAAACAACAATTAATATTAAACAAATACTAAACTAACTTGAAGACGGATTACTCACCAAGTGCCCCCCCTTGGATAAGTATCCTCTAAACTAACAAGAACTCAAATGGTCAAAATCATAACTTTATTTTATTCACAGTAAATCATGCATACAAAGAGTAATGTATCTGTATTACCGCAGAATGAGAGTACAATGTCAAATCATGCAACCCCTAAAGAAGGAGCATCAAATCATTATTTATAGAACTAAACAAGGTAGTCAACTCCATGACTAGGAGGACGCCATTTAGGGAAAACAAGGGAAAGTGAAGCGATGCAATTACACATGCATGGAATCTGGTCAGACATGCAAGTGTAGTGCAGATCCAACACAATAGTAATGCCCATGCATGCTTGATCATTAGGGTCCACTACAAGGCGGTTACATTCAGTTGCATGGAGAATCTTTTTTGTCAGCTACCTTTGACTTGGAGTGATTTCTCAGCTGGACATTATGGTGCATGCCCAGTTGGTGGTGTCTTCCTTAACTTGGAATATTAAATCTATAGGCCAAGGTTAGTACGCATAATAACTATACACCAATAACCACTCAAAGAAACATTCATTAATCACATGCAAAATCAATATAGATGACCCACATATTATGCCAAATATCATTAAAGCTTTTAGAGATAGGATAATGCCAAATGTCAATGGTTTGAGGGAAACATTAAGCCAATACCAACAATTAAGCATTAAATTCCATGACATATATGAGTAAATATACTATTGATTCCACCCAAAACTAGACCAAAAACTAGGCTCATCACTCCCCCCAACCTAACATCTTGTTGGTCCTTTAGTAGGGGAAGAGTTGTTCTTCTACCTAGTCAAAGCCCTGAAATTTGCAACTGAGAGTTGTCCAACATTAGCAACTACAATACGTGAGTCAAGATAACAATAGAATCCTCCCAATCTGTCAAACCCATCCCATCTCTGCCTTTCTACAATAATGTCACACTGGTAGAATCTAAAATTTGGCATGAGCCACATGAGCATGGGTGGTTGAAAAGTCAAGGGAAGCCAATGTCATCCCTGAGTTCCCTAAATCTGAATATGTCTCTCAATTCTTTTTAATGTTGCAACATAATTGTGGATGGAATAAGGCTCAACCTATTTTAGCTCATCAATCAAACTATTCCATCTCTGGGATAAACATTTCCTCATGATTTCCTCTTTTACTGGTATTTTTATCTCATACTCAGTGTAAACTGCCTCAATCCAAGGCATAATCCTATTTCCATAACTTGGTCTAAGCAACATTCTATGCCATTCTCCATAAATATCCCTTGGGTTGCTTGATTCATCTCTAACAGGTAGAGGGATATCAAACTCCAATTGTTTATAAGCACCATGTTGTTGTCCCCAACTAATCTCATTTTGCACCAAAGAAATGAATGCTCTCAATTGAACATTTCCAACATACAATAGTGGGTTCCAATCATGGTCTTTTGTGACAACATAATTATGCAAATAAAATTCACATAGCAAATTCTTCATTTCAAGGGAGGCAATCCTATAAGGATTGAAAAATTCCATGGGGGTATCAATAGAAGGATTCAAACTTGAGGCAAGTCTTGACATCTTAAAAGAGAGATACTTCACTTTCAGGAGCAGAGCATAGACCCTTAGGGGTTCTCTACATTCCAAAATCTTTGGCACCAAAGTTGTCATATCATCTACCCTCTACTTTAGGGTGGTAATTTTTGCATCTTTTTCCTCAATCTCTTCATCCTTCTTTTCAATTTTTGTTTCTCCTTTTTCCATTCTTTCTCCCTTTTTTGTATCTCTTTCCATAGATTCAAAATTGTTATATGTACTATAAAACTAGGAGGATTATGAATTCCTACTAGTATTTTTGTTGATGAATGCTCCTCATATGGTACTATTTGCATGGACTCAAATTGTTTGGTTATCTCTGGCTGTAAGGGTATTGTTTCTTCTTCCTTTTACTGCAGGGACTCTTGTTCTTGTAGGAACTCCTACTTCAATTCTAGTTGTTGTTGCAGGACTTCATGCCACAAGACTTCTTGCCATGCTACAAGAAGTCCTGATTTTCCTCCAATTCTTTTGCAATGCTAGAAAAATCGGCTAGTGTTATGTTTGTTGCTCTCTTAAATATGTATTCTTCTTCTTCAACATGCTCCTACTCCATTGGAGCTTTAGGGTCCTCATGTGAGGTCTCACCAGGTTTAGGGATTTCCTACAAAGGTGTACCAGTTGCAGGCCCGGTTGGTCTTGATTTCCTGGGAGGTCTTTCATGTTTTCCTTTGGCTATAGGATGAACAGTATTAGCCTTCCTCTTCTTAGAACTTGACACTTTATTTCTATAGGTTGTGTTTTAGCCTGCACTTTTCTCATTTCTACCTCTCTCTATTGTGCCCTAGTTTTCATGAGGGTTTGAAGTGGAACTTCATCATCAAAATCTAAGGAAGAGCTTTCTTTTTCTGAGTGCTTTGTTTTAGAAGAACTAATTTCTATGGTTTCCTCTACTATAGGAGGATTCATGCTAGAACTACCACTAGAGGTTGAAGCACTAGGAATGGCTTCAATCATGCTTACTCTCCTACTAGACCTATGGGATTGAGGTATACCCCTAGGCAGAAAATGCTCAACATTGACAAACTCTTCTTGGAAATAATCTTGATCAACTTTAATAAACTCTTCCCAAGTCATTCCAAGAACATCACGTAGAGATTTTTAAACTAGCTATTTAATCAAGTAATGGTGGGAAACAAAATTATCCCTACTTTTTTGTGTCTTAGTCACCATGATTGTGAGAAGATTGTACAACACGTTGGGCACATTAATCCTCCTTTTGTGCCTCATGTGATTCAAAACCTTGAAGTGGACAGAATGAAAATTTGACTGGTGACCCTCACAAGTGATATATTTGATGACATACACAACTATTTGCTTCCACGACTTAGGAAAATACATTATTTTTGCACCCTACTTGTCTATGCTCAATGGGGGATCATTTGGATCTGTGAATTCATCCTTGGCTGACCTAGCATCTCTAATAATAGGGTAATTTTCACCATCACCAAGTAACCTTGTAACCTCTACAATTCTTTCCTCTGCTGCCACAACTTCTAACCCTTTTATTGTGGCTTTTCCTTTTGAAAATATCTGGGAAAATTCAAGGGAAATGCCTTCATCAAAAGCATCCAACTTCAAAAAGGAATCTATCCATCCACAGTTTTGAAATTCAGCTAGTCATTATACATCTTGCAATAAAATATCACGCACCATGGGTTCATTTTGAATTAACCTAGCTCCCATTGTCTGTAATCAAACAAATGCTCTACAACTTCTTTTCTTGAAAGTCCCCTTCTGAAAATCAAATGCACTTCCCTATAGTGCCTGCTAAATTCTAGTGCTAGCATCAACTGAATTTCCTTTCTTTTGTTTTTTCTTTTTGCTTGCAAATCTGAATTACAATAAGGCAATAATGGCAAGAAAATGAGTTATAAGGGTAAATTATGATAGGAAGAAATGACGGCTACAGTTATTGGCATTTTATGCATGCAAGCCATTCTCTTGGATTTCAAATCAACTCATTTTAAAATTTCTGACATAGCCTAATATGATTGACACATGGACAATAAATTATTTGCATATTTTTCATTGCCATCCCCCCAACCTAAATTTGGACATGTGTTCACACATGTGAGATGGGAGTGGTGATTGATAGGAAATGATGGCATTTATGTGAATACCTATACTAACATACAGTGATTAAATGAGCGTACTTAAAAGATGATTAAAGATAGCAATTAATGCACACATACCTGAATGTGTGGAAGATTTACTACAAATATTGCAAATAAAGTAACGATCGCCTTGCTGGAAAATGAATTGAGCAATAAATGAAGATGAGGTGGAATGAATTGATGGAAGAGAGAGAAAGGTGGTGATGGATGGGTGGATGGGAGGATGACGAAAAAATGGAATTCCACGTAAGTGAAAGTCTTTATTATGGAAAGTATGTACCTCAATTAGGCTAAAGGAGGGACACTAGGTCCACCACCTTTGGTTGTAGGAAGCTCTAAGTGCCAGGTGAATTGTTGTGGGAACTCTTCATTAGAAGTTGGCTTATGATATAATCTGAGGTGATGACCATTGAAAAGTAATTTAAACCTAATGGGGTCAATGGTGGTAAGCTAAATAGATCCATTGGAAAAGACCTTAGCAATTTTGTATGGTCGTAGCCACCTTGTCTACAATTCTCTTGCATTGTCTTGGTATCTTGAATCATAGAGTGAGGCCTAATCTCCTGGTATGAACTTCTTGTCCTTGATAAAAAATTTATGCCACTTGATTCTCTGATTCTGCACTACTTTTGTATGCTATAGGGTTGCTCTCCTTATTTCATCCAAATCATTTAATTGCATGATTCTTTCTCTCTGTGCTTCAGAAATATCCATCCCTAAATCCACTATAGTTCGTAGAGTTTTATGTTCAATTGGAATCATAACTTTCTTTCCATACAACTCAAATGGGGTGAAGCTTGTAGTTATTTTCCATGTTGTCCTATAGGCCCAAATAGCTTTGGGTAATCTGTTTGTTCAAATTTTCATATGGATAGCTATTGTTTTAGTCAGAATGGCTTCAATTTCTCTATTTGTCATGTCAACTTGACCATTAGCCTGGGGTTGATAAGGTGTAGAGTTTCTATGCATTATATTGTACTCATTCACTAGTTCTACAACAAGAGTTGATGTGAATTGTGGCCCTTGATTAGTCACTATTTCTCTTGGAACTCCATATCTTGTGAAAATATCCTCATAAAGAAACTCTGCAACCTTGTTATCTCTTGCATGTTTCATGGCCTTAACTTCTACCCATTTTATTACATAATTAGTGCATACCAATATATATGACTTACCATTTGATGGAGGGTCAATTAGTCCCACAAAATCCAATCCCCACTCGTCAAAGGGAGTAATTACTACTTGAGGGCACAGTGGCATCTCATCAGATCTAGGTGGTCTACCCATTCTTTGACATCTATCCCATTTTCTCATATACCTTTCTACATCCTTGAGGAGTGTTGGCTAGTAATACCCTATGTTCAAAATATTCATTGTTTTCCTTTTGGCCACAAAGTGTCCTCCACATGGTTCATTATGGCATGCATGCAAAATGTCATATGTCTCATCTTCTCTTGCGTATCTTCTCATGACATGGTAAGGTCTAGTATAAAACAAACATCCAACAATCCAAGAGAAAGGAAAATATTTTTCAATGAGTTCCCTTTTCTCTTTTGGGGAGAAGTGAGAAGGAACTCTATTTGTAACCAAGTAATTGGCTATGTCAGCATACTAGGGTATTTGTACACTGAGAGAGAATATATGCTCATTAGGAAAATAGTCATCTATGGGATGATTGTCTTCTAATGTAGTTAGCATTGAAAGAAAATCTACAACAACATTAGCCTTCCCTGACTTATCTACAATAGTTATATCAAACTCCTACATCAACAATAACCTTCTTTCCAATCTACCCGTGATCAAGGGTTTATTCATGAGATATCTAATGGTTGCATGATCAGTGTGCACAAAGATTTGGTAGCCTGATATGTAATGTTTGAATTTGTTTAGTGCTAGACTACTGCCAACATCTCTTTCTCTATCACTATATAATTGCATTCAACTCCTTGCATTTTTTTTCTGAAAAATTAAATAACATTTTCAACAGCTCCCTCTTTCTATCCTAAGACTGCTCCTATGGCCTAATCTGATGCATTAGTGTGAATGTGGAAAGGAAGATCCCAATTGGGTCCCTTAAGTACATGAGAATGAGTCAAAGCTACCTTCAAGGTAGAAAATGCCTTGTCACAAGCTTTAGTCCATTGAAATTCAACATCCTTAGTGAGAAGGGTATATAATGGTGCTACTACCTTGCTGAAATCCTTGATGAATCACCTATAATATCCTACATGACCCAAGAAACTCCTAATATCCTTCTATTTTGTAGGTGTAGGAAGATTTGTGATTACCTCAATTTTTGTAGGATCTACTTGAATTCCCTTGTGGGAGATGTAGTGGCCAAGAACTACACCCTCTTGCATCATCATGGAGCACTTTTCACTATTTAAGGACAAGTTTTGATCCTCACATCTCTGTAGGACTCTCTTGAGATTCTCCAATGCTTGATTAAAATTGACACCATAAGTGGTGAAGTCATCCATATAAATCTCCATGCAATCATGAGAAATGTCTAAAAATAAACTAATGACTTCCCTCTAGAAAGTTGTAGGTGCATTGCACAAGCCAAATGGGAGTACAAAATAGGCATAGGTCCCCCATGGATAGGTAAATTTGGTCTTCTCTTGGTATTCTAGTGCAATTTGAATTTGGTTGTAGCTATTGAATCCATCTAGAAAATAGAAGTATTGCTTTCTTGCAAGTGTGTCCAAAACTTGATTAATGAAGGGTAAAGAAAAGTGATCCTTCTTGGTGGCAGCATTAAGTTCCCTATAATCAACACAAACTCACTACTTCCCTCCTTTCTTGGGAATAATCACTAATGGAAACACCCATTGACTATCTAAAATGGGGTAGATAAATCCTACATCTAGCAATTTATGTAGTTCTCCTTTCACAATTTCTCTTAGTGTAGGGTTAATCATTCTTTGTGGCTATCTTACTGGAGTGCAATTATCTCTTATAAAAATTCTATGGGCACAAAGTTTAGGATCCAGCTCCTTCATGTCATGATAATACCACACAAATGCATTATCATGGGCCCTTAATAGATTTTCCAATAATAGTTATTTCTCTTCATTTAATTGACTATTAATATTCAAATATTTTCCCTCTGACACCTGTACTTGTGTAGTTAATTATATCATGGTTGCTTCATTAACACATGGTACCTTTAGTTCATACCAAAAAAAAGTATGGAATGTACATGTTGCTATAGAAAGTTTGTTTGTAGGAATAATGCCTGCAAGAAGAGTGGCTACAGGAAGAACATCTATAGAAACAATGTCTGCAAGAATAGTAGCTATAGGAAGAACATGCAAAAGTATCCTAATTGAAGAATAAGATGATACTTCCTCCACTTCATAATGGTTTTGAATGATGTTATTCAACACTTCATCCTCATCTTGGAGCTGCATGAAAGAGCTTCTACCTAGCATCATAAGCTGCACCATAGAATTGACTTCTTTGGCCTCTTTACCAACTTGTGGCCATACAAAATCTTCTTCATCATGAGATGGATGAGTAGGTGGATAGAGAAAAAAAAATTAAGTACTCCTCCCATCTAAAATGGTCATGTCACCTGATTGACATCCAATGTAGGCATCTGCAGTTTCCAACCAAGGCCTTCCAAGAATGATGGGATACCAGCCTAGTGTAGTCTTAGGAGAAAGAATCATAAAATATGTTGGATATTCCCAGGAGTCTAGAACTACCACAAGATCCTCCACAACACCATTAGGATTAACAATAGAGCTATCAACAAGCTATAGGATGGTAGTAGTAGATCTCATACTTATAATATTTAGCTGTTGTAGGATGTCTTTGGTCATTACATTGATTGTTTCCCCTAAATCAATCAGAGCATTCTTCACTTGAATCCCGTTTATGACAACTGCTACCACTAGACTGCCTGGGTCATTATACTTGGGAATAGTCACTTTTCCCAACATGATATCAACTAGCTAGCCCACCACATGAACTATAGTTGGGTCTCTCTTCTTCCTTCTTGGCTTCTTAAATCAAGCTTCCTTGATAGCTTTGTCATAGATTGGAACATCTTGTATGGACTGAAATAGGAGTATCTAAACACATATATTCTTTAGCTAATCCATGATGTCAAAAGTGGCATCCTCCTTTTCTTCTTTCTTCTTGGCAACTTCCAGTCTATGAGGAAATGGTGGTTCTTGCTTGGTCTACTTAGCTTGGACTAGTTCAAGAAGTTTAGGTTGGCTGAATAGGATCATTCAGAGGCTCCTCCTCTTCCAAAGGAAGCTCAATAATAATGGGCTTGGAAGGGGTTGGTAGCTTGGTTCCTAAACCAAGTGGATATCACTTACACTCATAGTATATGTAGGGAATTAAGTTGAATTAGTAGAATATGTAGGCTACTATTGTGGTTTGTTATTAGGATTGGGTATGGGTTGAGCTGGTAGCTGAGTTGGTTTAGGTGCATTTGAGCTTGGATTAGCAAGTAGAGGCATTATAGTAGGTTGTTAGGGCTGAGAAGGTGGCTACATGTAGATGGTATTTTGAGTAGGCCATTGTTTTCCTCCTCTCCATTGATTTTTTTATTGCCAATTTCCTCGAGGTGGTCACCAATTCCCTTGAAATTGCATCCAATTCCCTTGAGGTTGCTACCACTGAGGTGGAGGACTCTAATGGCAAGGCCAAGCATTTGAAGGGTTACTCCAAGGTTGTGGTGGATATCCTCCATAACTAGGTAGATATGGGGGCTTCCATTGGTTACCAGATGAATAAGAGTTAAAATATGTCCCAACATAGGATAGTGGGTTTGGTGGCATACCTTGTCTGGGAGCCCAAGGATTCCCTTGTGCAACTTAGTATAATTGGTCTTCTTCAATTTGAATTAGCTTGAACTCAGGTGAAATCTGCTTGCTTTCAATGTTATCTACCATATTACATCTGCAGTCCTTCTATCTGCAATGGGGACAATACTCTATTAACAGATGTCATCTTTTCCAACCCTTGCTTCTTTTTGGCCTAGAGTGTATTTAGCTAAGTAGCTAGATTGTTGATAATTTCTTGCTTAAAATTTGCTAGAAAGTGAGTGATCTCCATTCTTGAAACTCCATCGGTAGTTGAATTACCCATGGAAGATTGATAAGCTCTCCCTTTCTTTGAAGCTGCCATAGAGTAATTTTGGCATATTTTCATGATATCCTCCCAAGGAATTTAGGAGATATCATCTCCTACCATAAGGTGCAAAGCATCAGTGCAACTATCATTGATTCCTCTTAGGAAAAACAACTTTTGTGAGTCCTCTATTGGTGTAAATAAGTATTTTACTTATTACACTTTACTTAAGCTTACATAGGGAATGCATATCATTATAGGTTGCACTTTGACACCTAGTTATTTGCATCTTGCATTTAGGTTTGTGCATACATCGAGAGACATGAGTTGGACACTTAGGGAAGTGTGTGTAGGAGAAATTCCACTCTTTGTGGTGTGATCTAGTTACCACCTTTTTATCTCCACCTTTCATGGCATGATAATTCCAATTTGGTGGGAGATCCACCTTTCATGGAATTATCTATTATTTCTCTCTACCTACCCTACACATGATTGGGAAACTTGTCTCATTCATGTCCCTTCATTGTGTCCTAGCTTGTCTTTATAAGCAAGCCTTGTACATACTTGTAATTAAGTATATCTTCACTGTACATCTTCATGCATATTGAGAATACAGTCATCGTATTCTCCCATCTTGTCTCTCTCTTTTGTGCTATGTTTAGTCTCTTGATCCTATTGTTGCTTTTCATAAGTTCTTACATGGTATCATAGTGGTTGGAGGTCCTTTGCATAGCCATTGGTGGGAGATCTTAGCTCATGTGAAGGTGTTCAAGAGGAAAATATGAGGAGCAGTGACATGTTGGTGCATCCTAGACCATATCTGACCTCAAATTTGAATTTAGAAGGCTATTTTTTAGTGAAGACTCCAAGAGCTCCAGATCGAGAAAATTGCCTGGTTGGGTATTTTCTCAATTTTATGAATATTTTCTATAGTTTTTTAAAAAATCATTTAGACAAAATTTCTAGCTTTTCAATATTTCTAGCTAAAAAAAATTGTCAATTTTTTTTTTGAATTCTTTTAGAAAAATTTAAAAAGCCCCTATTGAAAAATTGTATTTGGGGTATTTTGTTTAAGGCAAAAAAAAATTTTATTCTAATTTTTTAGAAAAATCAATTTTAAATTTGCGATTTGTAAAGTTTATAAAAAATAAAAAATTTGTATTTGTTTTTTTTAATTTTATAAATAAAATCAAAAATCAAAAAGAAGAAAAAGGGGGCCGAAATAAATTTTCTGTAGGTACCCATACCTGCATTAGATGGCACCAGGTACTGCTACGACTAGGGTACGGAGGGATCCACTAGTAGGAGGCCAGAACTTTCATTTGGCGGGCACCCTCAAATATTCCAACGACTATTTTTTAACCGACGGTCTGTTCAATTCCACCGGCGGCTAGAAAATCTTCAAAATTCGGCCACATTCATTAATACTAGCATACGAAATAATATTCCACCATGTCACCAGATTCCTTCGACTGATCGATGACGACCTACGACAGCTTGCAAGCCGTCAATTTTAGTTTCATGAATCAGTGAGATGGCCACCAAACTGTCAATTTTAATTGCCTATACTACTGATATCAGCTCCGTGTTAGCGTGATGTCAAAATTTTCAAAAAAAAATTGCCCCCCTCACCAATGGAGTTTTTGAATGTGCAGTCCAAGTTCGGAGGCTCATAAATTGCTCATTTTGAGGCCTTTTTTGGGATAATTTTTCGTGTACTTTGCAGTGGTGTACTTGGTTTCTAATTTTGGTGGACAAATTTTCCAAAATTTGTAGTTTTCAATATTGTACCTCTCCAATCCTCATTTCTACAACTTCTGGGGCTTTATACAGGCACATATGAACTCCTTTTTAGGTGCCATTTTTTTTAAAGTGCATTATTTTTTGTCTACTTCTTGAATATGCAATTAGTTTGAAGCGATCTTGAGTGGATTTTGTACTTTCAACATATGATTTTTTTTGGCCTATTTGGCACTTGTATTGCATAGATTTGAATTTAGGTCTTTGCTTCATTGTTCTACTCTATTCTTAGCCTATTTATTGACAAGTTGTAAATCAGAAATCATAAGTCCACTTAGCCAAGTTACAAGTGGCATATTGTACACGCATTGCATTATTAAGTGTCAAAATCATCTTTTTTGGGGGGGGTACTTTGATTGAGTGAATTTGGGGGGTGTGTCTTGTGTGATTGTGCCTATTTTCTCTCTTGTGCTCTTGCATTCCATCATGGGTTCATCTAAAGTTCCACTCTTAACTACACATAATTATGCTACATGGAAAGTACGTGCATGGAGTAAACTAATGGAAAAAGGTTTAATTTACTACATTGATGGAACCATAATTGCACCTTCAAATCCTAAGGCAAATCCAAATGCATATATGGATTGGCTCACTAAAACTTCTATGGAATTGGGTACACTAAGAAATTTCACTTCAGATGATCTCATTTTCCATGTTGATAAATGTACTACAGCTAAGGAAGCTTGGGATAAGCTTGCTAATTTGTATGGAAAGGTTGATAAGGTTAAGGGATACAAGCTTGAACATGATCTCCTAAGCCTTGATCCCAAGGATTTTGACACCATTCAAGATTATGTCACTAAGGAAAATGAGCTAAGAGTCCAACTAAAAGATTGTGGTATTGAGAAAGAGGATGATCAATTGGTCTTCAACTTGTTGGACAAGCTTCCATCTAAGTATGCAGCCTTTGTTTCAAGTTTTCAGACTCAAATATTGACAATAAGAAACTCCACATCACCATCTTTTGAGGCTCTCATATATCTTTTGATTCTTGAGAAAAATAAGTTGATGAAAATGGGCATTCTCAAGTCTTCAACTTCAAAATAATTGGTGGTCAATCATGGAAACAACAAGCAAGGAAAACAAAAAGACCAAAAGCAATCTTCACCAAAGACACAAGGAGAGAACAAACAATCCACTCCTCCACAACAAACTTCATCTTCTTCAAAGAAGTATAACTATTCAAGTAAGAGGGAGCAACCAACATGTGCATATTGCAAAAAGATTGGTCATGAGGAGCATCATTGTCATGTTAAGAAAATTGATGAGTTGAAAAACATCCTTAAGAAGAACAACATCATCTTTCCAAATGCATATCGAGAGGACTCATCTCCTTCCACTTCTACTTCTAAGGGAAAAGGAACAACTCTCATGGAAACAACATCAAGCTCATCTCCTTCTACTACATCATCTCAACATGAGAAACATAAGGGGAAAGAATTTCTTGCAGTTGCAGATTCCAATTCAGATAGGTGGATCCTTGATTCAAGAGCTTCACATCATATGACTTCTTGCAAGGATATGTATGCTTCATTTGATTCTTGTTCATCACCACCCATTTTGATGGCCAACAACACTTCTTTGGTAGTTTGTGGGAAGGGGTCTATTGAAATTGAAGGTGGAGCATTTAATGATGTTCTATGTGTGCCTACTTTATCAAGGAAAATCCTTTCCATCTATTAGATTACACATAGTGGTACAGGAAAGAGTGTAGAGTTTACACCAGATTCTGTCATTGTTCAGGATTTGCATAATAGGGCTCTTGTTGCAGTTGGGGAGGTTGATCATCATTCTCGGTTCTACACCTTCTCATATTTTGCTCCTACTAATGATTCAATTCACCCTAGTATGGATACACTTGAGGAGAATGAGTATGGTTACTTGAATCTTGGAGTGCTTACTATTGCTGAGGTTCTTAAGCCTATTGCTGATATTCCATCTCCTAAATTGACTGGTGTACCTAATGATACTTTTTTTCTACCAGTTTCAATGCCTTGTGATTTAGTGCAACAATGTATACCTTGTCTTCCAGTAGCAGTTTCATGGGATGACTACTTGACAGACATTAGCAACTTGTTTGTGAAATCCTACATTGTAGATTTGGAAGACACACTTAATTACTTGCATCTTCTCTTTGATGAAGGTGATTCTTCTTCAGTTGTTGCGAGGGAACACTCTTACCCTCCTCTACATGATCAATATTTTGAGGTTGATGTGATTGTGGATGCATATGTACAACAATTGGAGGAGGCCACCTTCTCTCTTGAGGAGACAACGTCTTTGGAGTATGTTATACCTTCATCCTTGCTAGATCATGAGTTGTCTTTTTCAATGGATGAGGGTGTTGTTGCAAAGGGGTTCTCATAGGTTCTAGGAAGTGACTACTCTACGACCATTACACTTGCCATTGCAACTTCACATGATTTGGGAAAGGCTTCTTTCAACATCAATACATGGATCTTTGTGTAGATTTCAAAGACTCCTTATATTTTCAAGGTTCATCCTTCTTCACTTGTGGATTGGGGAGACTTTATTCATGCACCTTTGGTATTGTTTCTTCCTAAGGGTAGGAATGTTATTCGACGCTTTTGGAGTAGCTTCTTCATTCCTTCTCGAGCATCTTCCATGGGTGAACATTTTTACATTGAGGGGGGTATAATTTGTCTCTCTTCTTCTCTTGTATGGGGGGGACTTTTTCCTCACATGGGGTTTTGTCCTTCTCATGTTGTGTTCATAGGCTTTTATATTTCATCTCTCTTTTGGGGGGTAGTTTTTTCCCACTAGGTTTTTCTATCTTTACTCTGCTTGTGAGAGATTGCATTACATTTGTACATGGGTACCTAACATGGCCTAGTTGTTGGGACCCATCTTACATCTTGTCTTGCATGGCTAGCTTGATTCTTCATTCCCCAAGTTGCACTTAAGGGGGGGTGTTGGTGTAAATAAGTATTTTACTTATTACACTTTACTTAAGCTTACTTAGGGAATGCATATCATTATAGGTTGTACTTGTGACACCTAGTTATTTGCATCTTGCATCTAGGTTTTGTTGATGTGTTTTTTATGCACTTTTCAACACAGGCAATGCGTAGGTGCACTGCCTCTCTTGAAAGACAATCTTCCACAATCAGATTGCAGAACACTATCCCAAGGTCTCTAATGTCAGGTCTTGATAGTGCTTGGAATAATTCAGTTGTTTTATGTGATTTGCTGGAATTACAAGACGGTCTTACGGATGAGTTACAAAGAATGGAAGTTGGGTTTGCAAATATAGTTTCAAAGTGTTGAAAGTGAATGAATAGTGGCTGTCCACTCAAAACATCAAGTTGAAACTCATCACATTCATCTGATTTAGCTTCATGGTGATGCTTTGGGTCCTATTCTAACCAAGGATTAAAATAAACAACAAAAGGAGAAGGGTTAAGAAAGCTATTCTAATCCTAAGCTATAAATGAACAGTAACAATGGTGGCTGATACAATAGACAGACTTCATAAACTGGGTTTTGCTTGGCCAAGAGAAACCTACAGCTGCACAAAACTAGTGCAATCTTCTAAGGACTGCAGATTTTCATGTTACATACACACAACATATACATGTAATCGAACTAAGTTGCAGCAATAAGGGAAAGGGGCTCAGACTAGCTTTGCAAAGTGATTCATCATCAATGAACCACAAAAAGCATGAGTTGGAAGTTCATCAAATACTATAACAACACTATCATGACAACCATTCAAGAAACTAATACTAAAACTAACATGGAAGTAGAACCATGCATGCAAGATGAGAAAAATCAAAGAGAACATCCATAAAATCATACAATGTTGTCTTCTATTGCTGCAAAATGCTTTTTACAACAGCTCTCCAACCCTTACAAATAAGGGGCAAACCCCTATTTATAATTTTTCAAGGCCCAAATGAATGGCTAGGATCAATTTCCAACGAATGACCCAGATTTGATTATATTAGGGTTTCACTTACCTCTCATTATCCAAGAATTTTAAAATACATTCCTTGTCTTTTACCTATTTTGTCATCTAGTGCCAGTCACTATAGCAATTTTGTCATTTAGCTGATTTCCCTTTTCACTGTAGCAGAGACTATTTGAAGGCTGCCCTCCATCTGGTGGACTTGCAACATTTTTGATTGGATCAAACAAGTCGGTCGATGACTTGCATCAATGGATTGGTGGCCCCTAGTTTGGGCGGAAAGCTCCTTAAAAATCATCATCTAGAAAAAAGTAGGACAACTCCCTCAATGGGCCTCTCCGATAGACCTACGGAAGGCTTCTTGACTCCTGCAAACACGAAATGTCATAAGTGCATTTATACATGAGTTAAGAAAAATGTCAGTCAAACCTACAAATTCCCTATTAGATCTATCCATGCATCATCAAAATATCTTAATATTCATATTTGGAGCTTATTTGGGCCATAAACATTAGTGCGTGCTTCAAGGGTACGAGCGCCAGAGGGCAGAAAGATGGCAGAAGAAATATAGAAGGTAGACAACGGACAGATGTTCAAAACAACCGGGAAGGAGGCAGGCTCCCAGATGTTCAAAACAGCTAGGAAGGAGGCAAGCTCCTAGATGTTAAAAACAACCGGGAAGAAGGGAGGCTCCCGAATGTTCAAAATAGTCGAGAAGGAGGCAGACTCCCAGATGTTCAAAACAGTCGGGAAGGAGGTGGGCTCCCAGATGTTAAAAATAGCCGGGAAGAAGGGAGGCTCCCAGATGTTAAAAACAACCACAGAGAGGTGGAGTCCCGGAAATGGCCATGGAGGAGCCGGGCTCCGGAGACTGGAAGGGAGATGGCCACCAGATGTTCAAAACGGCCACGGAGGGATGGAGTCCCGGAAATGGCCACGAAGAATCCAAGTTCTAGAGGCCAGAAGGGAGGTGGTTGCCAGATGTTTCAAATGGCCAAATAGGGACGGACTTCCGGAAATGGCCACAGAGGACCTGGGTTCTAGAGGTTGGAAGGGAGGTGGCCGCCGGATGTTCCAAATGGCCAAAGGGGGACGAACTTCTGGAAACCGCCACAGAGGACCTAGATTGTGGAGGTCGGAAGGGAGGTGGCCTTCGGATGTTCCAAAATGGCCACAGAGAGGTGGAGTCCCGGAAATGGTCACGAAGGGGGCGGGCTCCAAAGGCCAGGAGGGAGGTGGCCGTCGGATGTTCCAAAATAGCAAAAGGGGGACGAAGCTCCGAAACCACCGAAACTTAACCGAATGTTAATGAAACCTTGGCAGTTCATTTACGCACTTGAAACACATCCTAGAGCCAAAAAAGGTTGCCCCTAGAATAAAAAATTGAGGAAACGAGAGCGACGGGGGTCCGCGGATGTTTCCAAATAACCAAGGAGGAAGGAAATTCTGGAGGGAAAGTTCTGAAACCATCGAAACCTAACAGAACGTTGACAAAACCTTGGCAGTTCATTTACGTATTTCAAACACATCCTTGATCTAAAAAAGGTTGCCCCAAAAGTCAAAATTGAGGAAACGGGAGCGACGAGGGCCCACAAATATTTCCAAACAGCCGAGGAAGGGAATTCTGGAGGGAAAGTTCTGAAACCATCGAAACTTAATAGAATGTTGACGAAACCTTGGCAGTTCATTTACGTACTTCAAACACATCCTCGATCCAAAAAAGGTTGGCCCCCAAAGTCAAAATTGAGGAAACAGGAGTGGTTGAGGTCCACAGATGTTTCCAAATAGCCAAGGAGTAAGGGAATTTTGGAGGGAAAGTTTTGAAACCATCGAAACTTAATAGAATGTTGATGAAACCTTGGTAGTTCATTTACGCACTTCTAACACATCTCTGATCCAAAAAAGGTTGCCCTCAAAGTCAAAATTGAGGAAACGGGAGCAACGGGGGTCCACGGATGTTTCCAAATAGCCAAAGAGGAAGGGAATTCTGGAGGGAAAGTTCTGAAACCATCAAAATTTAACGAAACGTTGACAAAACCTTGGCAGTTCATTTACATACTTCAAACACATCCCCGATCCAAAAAAGGTTTCCCCCAAAGTCAAAATTGAGGAAACAGAAGCAACGGGGGTCCACGGATGTTTCTAAACAGCCAAGAAGGAAGGAATTTCCAGAGGGAAAGTTTCGAAACCATCGAAACTTAACAGAACATTGACGAAACCTTGGCAGTTCATTTACCTACTTCAAACACATCCCCGATCTAAAAAAGGGTGCCCCCAAAGTCAAAATTGAGGAAACGGGAGTGATGGGGGTCCACGGATGTTTCCAAATAGCCAAGGAGGAAAGGAATTCCAGAGGGAAAGTTCTGAACCATCGAAACTTAATGAAGAGTTGATGAAACCTTAGCAGTTCATTTACGCACTTCAAACACATCCCCGATCCAAAAAAGGTTGCCCTCAAAGTCAAAATTGAGGAAACGGGAGTGACGGAGGTCCACAGATGTTTCCAAATAGTCAAGGAGGAAGGGAATTCTGGAGGAAAAGTTCTGAAACCATCGAAACTTAATGGAACATTGATGAAACCTTGGTAGTTCATTTAAGCACTAGGAACACATCCCAAATCCACCAAAAATTTGGCCCCAATGTCAAAATTGAGGAAACGGGAGTGACGGGGGTCCACGGATGTTTCCAAACAGCCAAGGAGGAAGGGAATTCCGGAGGGAAAGTTCTGAAACCATTGAAACTTAACGGAACGTTGACGAAACCTTGGCAGTTCATTTAAGCACTAGGAACACATCTCAAATCCATCAAAAAGTTGGCCCCAAAGTCAAAATTGAGGAAACGAGAGTGACAAGGGTCCACGCATGTTTCCAAACAGCCAACGAGGAAGGGAATTTTGGAGGAAAAGTTTCAAAACCATCGAAACTTAATGGAACATTGATGAAACCTTGGCAGTTCATTTAAGCACTAGGAACACATCCCAAATCCACCAAAAAGTTGGTCCCAAAGTCAAAATTGAGGAACAGGAGCGACGGGGGTCCACGGATGTTTCCAAACAGCCAAGGAGGAAGGGAATTCTAGAGGGAAAGTTCTGAAACCATTAAAACTTAAAAGAATGTTGATGAAACCTTGGCAGTTCATTTACGTACTTCAAACACATCCCCAATCCAAAAAAGGTTGCCCCCAAAGTTAAAATTGAGGAAACGGGAGCGACGGGGGTCCACAGATGTTTCCAAACAACCAAAGAGAAAAGGAATTCTAGAGGGAAAGTTCTGAAACCATCGAAACTTAACGAAGCATTGACAAAACCTTGGTAGTTTATTTACGCACTTCAAACACATCCCCGATTCAAAAAAGGTTGCTTTCAAAGTCAAAATTGAGGAAATAGGAGCGACGGGGGTCCATAGATGTTTCCAAACAGCCAAGGAGGAAGGGAATTTTGGAGGGAAAGTTTTGAAACCATCGAAACTTAATCAAACATTGATGAAACCTTGGTAGTTCATTTAAGCACTAGGAACACATCCCAAATCCACCAAAAATTTGGCCCCAAAGTCAAAATTGAGGAAACGTGAGTGATGGGGGTCCACAGATGTTTCCAAACAGCCAAGGAGGAAGGGAATTCTGGAGGGAAAATTTTGAAACTTAACAGAACATTGACGAAACCTTGGTAGTTCATTTAAGCACTAGGAACACATCCCAAATCCATCAAAAAGTTGGCCCCAAAGTCAAAATTGAGGAAACGAGAGTGACAAGGGTCCACAGATGTTTCCAAACAGCCAATGAGGAAGAGAATTCTGGAGGGAAAGTTCTAAAACCATCGAAACTTAACGGAACGTTGATGAAACCTTGGTAGTTCATTTAAGCACTAAGAACACATCCCAAATCCACCAAAAAGTTTGCCCCAAAGTCAAAATTGTGGAAACAAGAGCAACAAGGGTCCACGGATGTTTCTAAAACAGCAAAAACAAGACAAAAGGTAGAAAAGGGGACAGTGGACCTCATTTCTCCGCAGATTTGGATACCCCAAGTAGGTGAATTTGGGTAGGGGATTTGACCGTTTGAAGACACATGACCAATTTGGGTTTGGAAATGGGTCACACAAAACAAGACAGGAGCAAAGCAGCCTATCGGGAGCAAAAAAAGGGGGTCCTTGCCTATGGCGGGGCGTGTGTGCAAAACATGCACAACAAATGGTGACTCGTTGGGGAAATGCTCTAGAGCATTTTGATGACAAACTATAATCACAAACCTAGAATCTTTGGTTCTGACCTTCACGCTAGGGAAAACAAACCAAATGCCCAACCAAAGGATCAAAACCACTAGCCAACCCAACCTTCAGTATGCTGAAAATCTAAGTGTGTGCAATTGTGTTAATTCCCATCCTTCAGGTTCTACAGGAACCCAAGCTCTGTCAAGTTAAGCTACGTAGTTTATTCCAACTCCAAAAGCATCCGAGACATTGCCTCGCTGCCAGTCAAGCGTCCATTGCCCCAACGAGGTTGTCGCTGTGATTCTCCTGAACATTGCTCTACTGCCAGCCGGGCATCCATAGCCCCAATAGAGTTGCTCGGATACCCTCAAAAAGTTGAATTTTCTCTTTCTTTTAATTTTTAATATTTTCTTTCTTCTTTTTTTAAGTTCTTTTATTTCAACCCGCAAGCATTGAAGCTCGTACTTAGGGCTTAGAATAACAGTGGCGCTGAAGCAGAATTTTAAATTTTTCACTTAACTAGACTTCACAAAAGGCTCTATAGTGGCTATCGAATTCTTAAGATGTGTAAGAGATGTAAGATTTCAAAATATGTCAGAATCGGACTAAACCAACAACTTATCCTCTTTGAATCAAACACCCAGATCACTTGATACTAACAGAAGACCTTCACCATCCACTCTGAAGACTTGACTAGAGTTTGACAAAAAATACGTAAAACAACCCCCAGGTGATGAGTATGGTTGCTGTGCGCACAAATATGCCCAGCTAAAAGCAGAGGGACCCCAAGCAAATCAGCAACAAAGCGAAAACAAATAAAAGAAAACAACCTACATCAAACCAACTAACCTAAGGAAAGCAAGAAAGCAGAGTATTTACAAGAAATATATACTACTCAAAACAGACTATGTACAAAGATATTTACAAAGCACTATGTTCAGGCAAGGCCAGCTAATATTAACACTCATTGGATTTTGCAGTGCATGCACAAGCAAACAGATGATTGTTGTCATTCTTAACCATGCAAATTTATCTTTATATTCTAGAAAAAGAAATTCAATGTTGCAACACTCAAGTTCAATCACATCATCACGAAAAATTAGCAATTGAGGAGGCTCATTGAACCCATGGTTAATCCATAAACATGTTCATTTTCCCTCATTCCCATAATTAAAATAATAAGTGTAGTTATGAGAAATAATAGGGGCAAGGAATGGTAGAACCTGGATGTCATCATATGGATATGGTAGTGTTGGACAGTCGAGAGCAAGCATAACATCCTTGATCATTGCATTGGCAACCTTGGGTGGGCATGTTGGAGGGTGTATCACTTCAGACATTAAGCTGGCATAAGGCTAGGAGGATGGGGCAGCAAACAGCTCTTCTAATCTACCAATGGGACTCACAACCTCCACTGGTTGTTCCTCGAGGAAGTACACCTCATCTGCTTGGGTTTTCGTTGCCCAAACCTCTTCTTGATTGCTACCTTCAAGGGGCAGCATGTTGTCCCTTCTCCTTTCTCAAGTGTTAGCCTTATTTTTGTGATGTTCAGTGTCATGGGATGATGACATATATGAATCTATCCGATTGCAGCCATCTGAATATGAGGGAGGATCAACAACGATCATGGCAGAAGGGATCCAAGTTGCATCTTGGAGTTGGTCAATTTTGTCATACTTGTTGGAAGCCATCAAAACACCCCCACTTTTGTCTTCTTCTTTTTGTTGTTCATGCATCTCATCATGACGTTCACTCATTTCCTCTTGATCACCATCACTGTAAATGGAGAAGGAGCTCCTCTCCTAATTTGGAAACTCTAGTGCATCATTGTTTAGGGGCTCAAGGAGTATGTATTCATTGCTACTGTCTTCTGGGATGTGCTCTTCCTCGGCATGAGCATACCTCCATAGTGTAGCTCCCAATGGAAAGAAGTCATCAATTGATGGTACCTCATCAAGATGACCAAAGTCTACTGCACAATTTCCCTCCAAAGACTCGCCCAAAAGCCCACCGTCCATGGCACACAACTGCTCTTCAAGAGGAAGAACTTCTTCATGACTGGTGGACAACGTTCCCATTTGATCTACTTCATCACTCGAAAGTACGAGACTATATTTCTTTCCTTCTTCTATTGATGTCCTAACATCCTCTTGAGGCCCGCCTTCAACTGAGCCATCACTTGATTTAGAATTTTTGTCTTCTTCTTCGATATGGGTAGCAAGTAGAGGAGGTCGGGCACTTGGCTGCCTTGCTTGTTCTTTGACTTGTTTGATGGCTTTTTGGCACAATTCACATGTTAACTCTAAGTGTGATGAATCATGAAGTCTGGACCAATTTGGCAATAGTAGCACCTTCAAATCCACTTGATATTTTAGCTCCACCAATCCTTTGCTAATCTAGAGATGAGCTAGTCATATCTCTCCATGATCGGGTCCTCATCATCACTTAAAAAAGAATCATGATGGTAGATAGCCGTAGTGAGTGGTTGCTCCCACTCCTCCAAATTTGCATTTTTAGATTCTTGATCACTATTATTGTAAATGGAGAGGTCTTCCAATCTAATTTTTCTTATGCTTTGACCATCTCTTTCTACTGCCCCAAGGCTTCCAGCCTCCTCTTCTTCCTAATTTTTAGCATCTGTATTGGCTGTCCTAGCATGTTCTGCTGCAAATTCTGTTAATTCATCTTCAATTGCCATTCAATCTTCTTCTTGAGTGGAGGATTGCGCTTCTTCGATGGAGGGGAAGCCTACTGAATTGGTTATAATAATATTTTCATCAATGCACTTTGCTGGCCCACGACTTTCAGCTCCTCCCTCTTGGTTTTCATTTTCTATGTCTATTGTCCCAACACCAACTTGTGTCCAATTAGTTGGTTTATCTTCAAGGTGTTGTCCTACAGATGTTGACAGCTCTTCTGCTTCAGGGGATGACTTCTCCTCATTGATATTTGGCTGCTCCAACTTGTTTGAACAACCCTTGGCTTGAGAAATAATGTTGTCATATGATGGACACATATATTCTGAATGTGGTGCATTGTGAAATCTACACCAACTTGCCATTAGTACTTCCTCCAATCTTGGTCCATCCTTGTTTCTCAAATGTTCCTGGATCATCTTCTTAAATGCGTTGGCTACCATGGTTTGCAATTCTTCCTGTGGGTCTTCAAGAGCCAAGGGCTGGTATATTTCCCAAAAGGGAATTTCTCCTTGCAATACCCTTTCAATTCTGCTCAAGAATGTGAGACATCCTAGCTCATTGTGTCGATAAGTGCAATGGATCCGACATCCATCTGCCAATGCAAATTGCTGCAATGGCTTCTTCAGTCTCTTGTTCAAATTTACATGTAGCTGAGTGATATCAATTTGTGCATGTTGCTCCATTTTGACTCAGCTTCTTTTGTCTTCAGAAATTTTTGATTTTTAGCATTGAAAGAGATCTCCCTATCTTAGATTTCTTCTTTAGAAGCGTTCTTTTTGAATTCCAAGTTTTAGCTTTATAGCCTCAACATGTCGGCCCTCCTTCTAGCACCAATTCTATTGATGGCGTTAAGAGGAGGGCATAAAATCAATCACTTCCAACCTTCAACTTTGTATTCCCAATGTGTCAACCCTCCTTCTAGCGCCAGTTCTGTTGATGTGTTTTTTATGCACTTTTCGACACAGATAGTGCGTAGGTGCACTACCTCTCTTGAAAGACAATCTTTCACAATCAGATTGCAGAACACTATCCCAAGGTCTCTAATGTCAGGTCTTGACAGTGCTTGGAATATCTTAGTTGTTTTATGTGATTTGCTGGAATCACAAGGCGGTCTTACAGATGAGTTACAAAGCATGAAAGTTGGGTTTGCAAATGTAGTTTCAAAGTGCTGAAAGTGAATGAACAGTAGCTATCCACTCAAAATAGCAAGTTGAAACTCATCAAGTTCATCTGATTTAGCTTCATAGTGATGCTTTGGGTCCTACTCTAACCAAGGATTAAAAGAAACAACAAAAGGAGAATGGTTAAGAAAGGTATTCTAATCTTAAGCTACAAATGAACAATAACAATGGTGGTTGCTAAAGTAGATAGACTTCCTAAACTGGGTTTTTCTTGGCCAAGAGAAACCTACAGTTGCACAAAACTAGTGCAATCTTCTAAGGACTGCAAATTTTCACATAACATATACACATGTACATGCAATCAAACTAAGTTGTAGCAATAAAGGAAAGGGGCTCAAACTAGCTTTGCAAAGTGATTCATCATGAATGAACCACAAAAAGCATGAGTTAGAAGTTCATCAAATACTATAACAGCAACACCATCATGACAACCATTCAAGAAACTAATACTAAAACTAACATGGAAGTAGAACCATGCATGCAAGATGAGCAAAATCAAAGAAAACATCCATAAAATCATACAATGTTATCTTCTATTGCTGCAAAATACTTTTTACAATAGCTCTCCAACCCTTACAAATGAGGGGCAAGCCCCTATTTATAGTTTTTCAAAGCCCAAATGAATTGCTAGGATCAATTTTTAACGAATGGCCCATATTTGATTACATTAAGGTTTCACCTACCTTTCATTATCTAAGAATTTTAAAATACATTCCTTGTCTTTTCCCTATTTTGTCATCCAGTACCAGTCACTGTAGAAATTTTGTCATTTAGCTGATTGCCCTTTTCACTGTAGCAGAGGCTATTTGAAGGTTGCCCTCCATCTGGTGGACTTGCAACATTTTTGATTGGATCAAACAGGTCGGTCAATGACTTGCATCAATAGATTGGTGGCCCCTGATTCGGGTGGAAAGCTCCGTAGAAATTATCATCTGGAAAAAGGTAGGACAACTCCCTCAATGGGCCTCTCTGATAGACCTACGGAAGGCTTCTTGACTCCTGCAAACACGAAATGTCGTAAGTGCATTTATACATGAGTTAAGGAAAATGTCAGTCAAACCTACAAATTCCCTATTAGATCTATCCATGCATCATCAAAATATCTTGATATTCATATTTGGAGATTATTTGGGCCATAAACATTAATGTGTGCTTCAAGGGTACGAGTGCCAAAGGGCGGAAAGACGATGGAAGAAAGCCAGAAGGCAGACAGTGGACAGATGTTCAAAATAGCCGGGAAGGAGGTAGGCTCCTGGATGTTCAAAACAATCAAGAAGAAGAGAGGCTCCCGGATGTTCAAAACAGCCAGGAAGGAGGCAGGCTCCCAGATGTTAAAAATAACCATGAAGAAGGCAGGCTCCTAGATGTTCAAAACAACCACAGAGAGGCAGAGTCCAGGAAATTGCCACAGAGGAGCTGGGCTCTAGAGACCGGAAGGGTGGTGGCCGCCGGATGTTCAAAATAGCCACAAAGAGGCGGAGTCCCGGAAATGGCCACGGAGGGGCCAGACTCTAGAGACCGGAAGGGAGATGGCCATTAGATATTCAAAACGGCCATAGAGGGACGAAGTCCCAGAAATGGCCATGGAGGACCCGGGTTCTGGAGGCCAGAAGGGAGGTGGCTGTCAGATGTTCCAAATGGCCAAAGGGGGACAGACTTCCAGAAATGGCCACGGAGGACCTGGGTTCTGGAGGTCAGAAGGGAGGTGGCCACCAAATGTTCCAAACAGCCAAAGGGGGACGGACTTCTAGAAATGGCCATAGAGGACCCAGGTTTTGGAGGCCGGAAGGGAGGTGGCCACCAGATGTTCCAAAATGGCCACAGAGAGGCAAAGTCCTGGAAACGGCCATAGAAGGGCCAGGCTTCGGAGGCTAGGAGGGAGGTGGCCACCGGATGTTCTAAAACAACAAAAAGGGGACGAAGCTCCGAAACCACTGAAACTTAACCAAATGTTAATGAAACCTTGGCAGTTCATTTATGCACTTCAAACACATCCCAGAGCCAAAAAAGGTTGCCCCCAAAATCAAAAATTGAGGAAATGGGAGCGACGAGGGTCCGCGAATGTTTCCAAAAAACCGAGGAAAGGAATTTTGGAGGGAAAGTTCTAAAACCATCGAAACCTAAAGGAACATTGACGAAAGCTTGGTAGTTCATTTACACACTTCAAACACATCCCTGATCCAAAAAAGGTTGCCCTCAAAGTCAAAATTGAGGAAATGGGAGCGATGGGGGTCCACAGATGTTTCTAAACAGCCGAGGAAGGGAATTCCGGAGGGAGAGTTCTAAAACTATCTAAACCTAATGGAACGTTGATGAAACCTTGGTAGTTTTTTTAAGCACTAGGAACACATCCTAAATCCACCAAAAAGTTGGCCCCAAAGTCAAAATTGAGGAAACGGGAGTGACGGGGGTCTATGGATGTTTCCAAATAGCTAAGGAGGAAGGGAATTCCAGAGGGAAAGTTCTGAAACCATTGAAACTTAACGAAACATTGACAAAGGCTTGGCAGTTTATTTACATATTTCAAACACATCCCCGATCCAAAAAAGGTTGCCCCAAAAGTCAAAATTGAGGAAACGGGAGTGACAGGGGTCCACATATGTTTCCAAATAGCCAAGGAGGAAGGGAATTCTGGAGGAAAAGTTTCAAAACCATTGAAACTTAATGAAATGTTGATGAAACGTTGGCAGTTCATTTACGCACTTCAAACACATCCCCGATCCAAAAAAAGTTGCCCACAAAGTCAAAATTGAGGAAATAGGAGCAACGGGGGTCTATGGATGTTTCCAAACAGCCAAGGAGGAAGGGAATTCTGGAAGGAAAGTTCTGAAACCATCGAAACTTAATGGAACATTGACGAAACCTTGGCAGTTCATTTAAGCACTAGGAACACATCCCAAATCCACCAAAAAGTTGGCCCCAAAGTCAAAATTGAGGAAACGGGAGTAACGGGGGTCCACAGATATTTCCAAACAGCTAAGGAGGAAGGGAAATTTGGAGGGAAAGTTCCAAAACCATCGAAACTTAACGGAACATTGACGAAACATTGGCAGTTCATTTAAGCACTAGGAACACATCCCAAATCCACCAAAAAGTTGGCTCCAAAGTCAAAATTGAGGAAACGGGAGCGACAAGGGTCCACGCATGTTTCTAAACACCCAATGAGGAAGGGAATTCTGAAGGGAAAGTTTCAAAACCATCAAAACTTAACAGAACGTTGACGAAACCTTGGTAGTTTATTTAAGCATTAGGAACACATCCCAAATCCACCAAAAAGTTGGCCCCAAAGTCAAAATTGTGGAAACGGGAGCGACAATGGTCCATAGATGTTTCCAAAACAGCAAAAGCAAGACAAAAGGTAAAAAAGGGGATAGTGGACCTCATTTCTTCGCAGATTTGAATACCCCAAGTAGGTGAATTTAGGTAGGGGATTTATTCGTTTGAAGGCACATGACCAATTTGGGCTTGGAAATGGGGCACACAAAATAAAACAGAAGCAAAGCAGCCTATCGGGAGCAAAAAAAGGGGGTCCCTGCCTATGGCGAGGCATGTGTGCAAAACATGCACAATAGGTTTGTGCATACATTGAGAGATATGAGTTGGACACTTAGGGAAGTGTGTGTAGGAGAAATTCCACTCTTTGTGGTGTGATCTAGTTATCACCTTTTTATCTCCACCTTCCATGGCATGATAATTCCAGTTTTGGTGGGAGATCCACCTTTCATGGAATTATCTATTATTTCTCTCTACCTACCTTACACATGATTGGGAAACTTGTCTCATTCATGTCCCTTCATTGTGTTCTAGCTTGTCTTTATAAGTAAGTCTTGTATGTACTTGTAATTAAGTCTATCTTCATTGTACATCTTCATGCATATTGAGAATAAAGTCATCATATTCTCTCTTGTCTCTCTCTTTTGTGCTATGTTTAGTCTCTTGATCTTGTTATTGCTTTTCATAAGTTCTTACATCCTCATTAAGTGCATGGTGTGGATATTTTTGCAAGAAAAACAAAAACCTTGCAATGTAATCTTCCAAGCTCTCATTTTCCTTCTACTACATCCTAAAAATGTCTCCTCCTCTCATGTCACTACTTCTGCAACATTCCTTGTACTTCTCAAGGAATTTTGTCTTTATGTCTTCCCAAGTTTTCACAATATCTTTGCCTAGGCTCATGAACCATCTTAATGTGGCATCTTTCAAAGTGGTGGGGAATAACTTAAGCCTATTGGAATCAATAGTATAATCATAACTCCTATAGAGTATGTCAAACTCAAATAAGCAAGTGTTAAGATCTTTTGTCACATGTCCTTAAAACTTGGGGAGTGTTAAGGTAGGAATGTTCTTGATGTTGTCAACTTCATTTTGATGAACAATGGGGAAAGGAAAAGTTGGTTGGTTTTTTCTCTTCTTATTTGTATCACCCATTCCTGCTTGATGTAGCTCTATTACAAAGGGGTTATCAATCTAATTTTGATCTTTTGAAGAGACTTTAGAGCTGGTCAGATCAAGATATGCATCTTCAAAGGGGTGTGGATCTTCTTCTTCTTCTTTTGCAAGGTTTTAGTAGTCAACTAGATGGAATGGACAAATATTGTTAGGAAGGAATCTCTCATAAGTATCCCTTCTCCTTCCTCTATGCATGTGGTATCACCCACTATCAGTTAGTTCACACAAAGAATTGGTAAAGAATCAGGGGGGTCATTACTTCCTAAATGAGGATATACTAAGAACAACTTCCAAAAATACTACAGCAAGAAAAACTACCAATGACTCCAAAAATTCCTAGCTTGACACCATCCTTGACAACAATGCAAAAAAAGGTTGGCCTCCTACAATGATCTCATAACTAAGCCTTTAACACCTTGATTCAGATATTGGACATCTAACTTGAATATTCATTCAATCATCATGAAGGTGCATTTAACATGTCAACCCAGGGGAGTGAACTTGAAATGGGTTAGCACTGTATGTGCATTAGGGGCTCAAGTAGTCATTGCATTTTACAACTAAGAAATACAATACTAAAAGTAAATTGGTGAAAGGAAATAAAAAAAATGTTGAACATCAACAAAATACTATGCTTAAGCTGAAATGTAGAGAAAGAATGAAATTTTGTGTGACAAACAGGGACTACTTTGTCTGCTTTGGCTACAGGAATAGTCACAAAATGGCATTCTAGTAGCTGCAGAAACAATCAATGCCAAATTTCTAACTAATTACCAAACAAAAAGTAATACTAAACTAATGTTAAACTAACTAGAAGATAGATCACTCACCAAGTGGGTGCCCTTGGATAAGTATCCTCTAAACTAATAAGAACTCAGATGCTCGAACTCAAAACTTTATTTTATTCACTGCAAATCATGCATACAAAGAGTAATGTATCTGTATTACTAGAGAATGAGAGTACAATATCAAATCGTGCAACCCCTAAAGAAGGAGCATAAAATCATTATATATACAACTAAACAAGGTAGTCAACTCCATGACTAGGAGGATGCCATTTAGAGAAAACAGGGGAAAGTGGAGCGATGGCAGTTACAAATGCATGGAATCTGGTCATACATGCAAGTGAAGCACATATCCAACACAACAGTAATGCCCATGCATGCTCGATCATTAGGGTATACTACAAGGCGGTTACGCTTAGTTGCATGGAGAATCTTTGTTGTTGTCTGCCTTTTACTTGGAGCAATTTCTCAGCTGGACGTTATGGTGCATGCCCAACTGGCGGTGTCTTCCTTAACTTGGAATATTAAATCTGTAGGCCAAGGTTAGTACACATAATAATTGTATATCAATAACCACTCAAAGAAACATTCATTAATCACATGAAAAAGCAATATAGATGACCCACATATTATGTCAAATATCATTAAAGCTTGCAGAGATATGATAATGTGAAATGTCAATAGTTTAAGGGAAACATTAAGCCAATACCAACAATTAAGCATTAAATTTCATGACATCTATTAGAAAATAGACTATTGATTCCACCTAAAACTACACCAAAAACTAGCTATCTAGTGTGCCTGAGAGTGATGGCACCTCTATATCTCCAAATGACGAGATTATCTGGCTCTATGTCTGCCATCTGAACATTCAAAAAAAGCACAACAATGTGCTCCCATGCCCAAATGTGTAGTAGAGTCACCCCTGCACTAATGGCTCTCCCATCACAATAGAAAAAATATTAAAATCATGGTACAAGGGGGCTAGGATCACATACCCCCACACAAAAAGTGTCCTCCTATATAACATTTGATGCCATGCCAAGCCCCATCCTAGGCTAAATCCTCTTTTGCATTTATTTGGAGCCACCAAACCTGAAATGATGGCTACAATAATCAATCTAAAGGTCGACGCATGACTTCTATATGTCACCAAATCTATCTGTGATGTGACCAATGCAATATAATCCATCTCCATCACCTTAAGACATGCATTGAATCTAGCATCAATTTCATAAATCACGTGATCATCATTAATAGGAAAAAAAAGAATCCACCACACATCCTCCAAGGTAACTATCGCTTCACCTGTCAGAAGGTGGAAGGACGAGGTCTTGCTATGCCATCTCTCTTACAGAACTATCATCATCACCAGATGTGTCCTAATCATAGGTACATATGCAACATAGCACAAAACAATCTCTCCCAAGTTCTCTTGGTGCATCTCCGACAGATCACCTAATCTCTCCAATACAGTGGGCCTGTGCTCCCTCGACATAAATGGTGGGAAGACCTCCTACATCCACAAAGCACGCGACATTAGGAAATCATCAAAATTTGAAGCTATTTAAAATTTTTGGCTCGAAAATCACAATAGCATTGATATTGTGAATGGGTGAAAATATATGTTAGAAAACGAGCAGCAAAAAAAAGAGTGCAAGAAAAAAAATATTAACACCCTACACCTCAAGATTAGGAAAATGATTAGCTTAACAAAACAAAATATAAAATTTCACCTTGTCGAGTTGTTCTTTGGTTGGCCTTTAATTCATGACATTGTATGCTCTTTGATGGAAAATAAATGAGGATGTAAGATGGTTGGAATTGTATGACAATGGATGCAAATGCTAAGAGTGGACTCAAATAAAAAAATTGCAAGAGTTTGGCTATGGCATGCAAAAGTCTCCTAAATGAGAGAAAAGATGGGGTATTTATAGGGAATTTTAAATTCTCTAAAGAAATGGACGGTTGAGTTTAAACCAACAAGACCAAGATGTAGAGCTATGGTGAGTTGAGGAATCACAAGCCCTCACATCTTGACACATGGAATGTGAAGTGGCTTAAAAATGATGATGTGTAAATGAGGTGGAAAGAGGGTACATGAGGTGGAAGAAGGACAAGTACTTTGCAAGTACCTTGGGGAATGAGAAGATTTCTTCAAAAAGGAACTTCTTGTCCCCAAGTGGGAATGAAAGTTACTTTTGAGGAATTTTAGAGCTCAAAAATCACCATGGGGATTGAGACAAGGTTCCAAAAGGGGAAGCTTTTGTCTACATATGACTTGATGTGACAAGTCAAAAGATTCTAGAAGATGCATGGGAAAAGGAGATTCTAGGAGGAATAAATGTGAAATTTAAATTCACATGGGAAAGAGGGTCAATGCCAAGAAAGAGAAATGAAAAGGTTGACCAAAAAGGCATGTTAAATGTGGCTAATGACCTTGATTAAGGTTGTGCAAACACATGATTAGGATAATTATTGAAGGATTAGAAGCAAGTGGAAAATGTAGTAGGATGTGACTATAACCTTGATTAAGCAGTCCACATCTTTAATTATGGATAAATTAAATTAATCCAAATTAGAAGAGGGTTATGGTGAATATGACAAGGAGAGAGAAAGTGAGTAATTAAAAATTAATTCAAATTCCAAGAGGTCACATGACTAAATTAAATAAAGTGGTATATTTATTTAATTTAGAGAGGAAAGAAGGTAAAAGTATTTAATTGTTAAATTAAATACTTTAGGAACCTTATGTAGGACATGAAATATTAATTAAATGAATGATTTAATTAATCCTAGAAAAGAGGATGAAGTAGATGAGTAAAGGGATGAATAAGGAGACAACTTTGACCATATGGAAGTGGTAAAATTTGGATGTCTACAACTATATTCAAATTTCAAATAGCAGCACCCAATGCATTTAAAATTTCAAATCAAAAAATGCATCACTAGAAAAGATGACGTTGCGATTTAGCTTTTGGTCTAACCTAAACCTAAATTCTAAATCAGCAAGTGTGTTGCCAAATAAGCCTATGTCACCATTTCAAATTAGGAACCCTAATTTTAAATTGTGAAAAGTGTCACTATATAAATATGCATTGCTATAATTGATTTGGGCATCACCAATTTTAGTTTGGGCATCGCTATATAGTGATGTCGCAAGAATTTAAACTTTAGAGTGTAATAAATGCATCAAAAATTCAAATTTTAAATTAGGTTTCGAATCACATATTAGTGGTCTTGTTCTTGGAGGCTATTAGAACTCTCAAACTCAATTAGACATGTGCCTAGGAAGCTCTCAACGTACCATTTCGTCAAAGGGTCAGAGCTCAAATCACAAGAATTCCTTAAGGTGTGAATGGACAAATAAATTGAAAATGACCCTTCTTGGCCTATTTAAGCTAGAAAATTAGGGATTTTTGCCCTAATTTAACCTTAAAAATTGGGTTTATTATCATTTTCGCTAATTTTACCAATTTGGACCTAATTTTGCATCATTTTTTCATGTTTTTGGCATTATTCTTGCATTCCAAATCCTTTCTGAACCTTTGGGATAGCTTTTTAAACTTTATTGAGAAATGAACCCAAAATTCAAAATTTCTTCCTAATTTCTCGAGGGGGTAGGGAGTCAACTTTATTCTTCCGTTGGGGCATCTAAAAAATGAGATTTTTATTTTATTTTTTGATTTAGGGAACAGTTTTGATCTAAAAAACATTATTCTTTGAACCAAAGTAGCAAGTACCTCTCTTCAAAGAGGGGAAAAATATAGACATTGAAAAATGTTCTAATTGATATCATACACTTAAATCAGATTTACTAACATCATTTCTTCTTTAACCCATCATCTTTTCGCTTAATTGATTTAATTAGCCTAGCCAATAATTAATTGCATTATTTTCATCTATTGGCCTAATTAATTTAATTAGGTTAATTCATCTCTTTTCGCACTAACACTTCTCTAATTAAATAAATAAATCAAAGTATTTAATTTAATTCCAGAAGTCATCTTGTTTAACAAATAACCCTAAGTTATTTAATTAAATATCATTTCACCTTCCCTATTTATTAAATCATCTAATTTAATAAATATCACTTTATTCTTCTAATCCCCTAATTGTATAAATTAAATCTTGTTTAATTATCAATTAAACTAATTTTCCTCTAAGCAAAGGGAATTCCTTTGGAATATTACTTATCCCCTTTTTGCACAATTAAAAATTTGTTTTAATTTATAAATTTTATTTTTCCTCACCCAAAGGAATATTCTCTCTCCTCCAATCAACTCACTTGGCTTCTTGAACAAGCTAAACCTTCAACCTTTTGAGCAAGTTACCTTTGACATGTGTGAGCAAGTCAAAATTGTGTTTGTTTGAGGAAAGTTTGAGCCCTTGATTAACTTTCACCTTGCATTCTCATTCATTGATGAGAATCCATGATCCATGCCTCTCATCCCCTTCATCTTGAACCATTGATTAATCTTTTTGATCTCAACCTTTCATTCCTCATTTTCTCTCCTATAAATAGATCACTATTTGGAGACAAATGCATCCATATTTTTCAGAGCAAACTTATGTTTTGAAACTCATACATCCATCTTTCAATTGCAAACTTATTCTATTGGACTCATTTGCATCTACACTCATACTTTACTCACTTTTAGCTTGCTTTAGTTAATTTTAATTGCATAATAGCTTAGAGCATCCATTAATAGCTTCCATGCATCCATCTTAGCTTGTTTTAAAAAAAGGGTTTTGAATCTCTTAGCTTAGAATTAGCTTAGCATTTGTATATCTTCATCATTTAGCATAAAATTATGTTTAATTAGCTTGCATCATGATAACTTAGCTTTAAGTCATGTTTTCATACACATCTCATAGTGGTTCCATCAGTTTTCTTTAATAAAATTAATTGGAACAAGCTCTTTTACCCACGAGATTGGGAAAGGGTTGTTGTTTCACATCAACACGACACCAATCCCCCAATAGAATAAGTTTCAATGGATTATAGTAGGTATTTAAAAAGCTTTTGTAGTTTAACATGTTAAGTTTTAATGGCTTCCACTTCGATTTATATTGAATGATTTTATTGGGACTGAGGTTTAGTGGCTAAATCGCACTTCAATTCCTCATGGATCAATTTTGGTTAACCCGTACTAATCCATTAGTCACAAATGGAACATCATATCATAACTGAATCAGGCCATCTCATATATATCTCAAAATATGAATGTCATGATACAAAGTCAAAATAAATGTGTCAATATCATCAAAACTAGATATACAAGAGGCGATAAAAATTAGCTAATGAATATACATACATATAACATATCAAAGTTATACATCAAGAAATGTCTACAAGTGCACAAGCTATCCTCTACTCTACATGTCATCACGTTGGGACTGATCTTGGTATCCCATCAAAGGTTGTTGATGGTTGTTTCCTGAGGGTTACAAGTGCATTGAAGGGGCACCTCCCAAACTGCTCAACTCTACCCCACAACTATGTGAAAAGTATGATTATCATCGCGGTTTGGGTACCACCCTATGGTAAAAAGTGTGATAGTATGAAGCCTCTGCCATCACATTCCCATACATATGTGTGGGGACCTAACCCTGTGTGTTAGTAGCAGTGGCCTCCAGTTGCTACCTCTGCCTAGTCTCTTGCTCAAGATGGATCATGAGTTGTTGGACCTATTGTTAGTCCTAGTCCCACTTACCTGTAACTCTCTACACCTCTACATAGGTTACATCCTACTCCCCCATGAATTGCACTTGTAATAGTTGATCATCTATGTTGTAAGTGCTTGAATCTATATGTCTCAAGGGTCTAGACCTTGACCCTGCTATTACTAGTGTGGTGGGGATGGTGGCCTCAATGGTGGTCCTAAGGGTATTTTCCCTAGAACTTATCCATCATGTGGTAGTTGTTAATGTTGATCTTTGGGTACTTGTCCATCATGGTCATCTCTATGACGGTAAACACACAAAAGTGGTTTATAATTCTAATGAGGAAGGAAAAGTTGCAAAAAATGACCTAATGCAGAAAAAATAGTTTTTGGGGGTTTGATAGAACTCCCTTCAAGTAAACCCATTTAATGATGGGTCCCACAATTCCCGAAAAAATCCAAAAGTGAAGGTTTGTGGAAAGAGGGTTCAAGTGAACCCCCCTTTCCCCCTTCTCCCCCTCAAGCACCAAAAAAGTCCAAAATTTTGCACTTCAAAGCTCAGGTTGAGGATGAAAATGGAGGAGACTTCATAGACCCAACTAGATGATGGTAGTCCTCATAACAAGCTATCCAATGAATATAATTTTAATATCTTTTGGTTTTATTATGTTTTTTTTTAGTTTTATTATATGGTGAGCATCACTCCTTTAAAATGTTGTTTACTGAAAAAACTAGTTTTTGAAGGAGATGGAAAAAGAAGTGCAATCTAATTCCAAAATTTTTGAAAAAAATATATTTAAAATCTACAGAAAAAAGTGTCACAAATCACTAGTTTGCATCATCTTAAAATTCCTCATGGTTTAGCCGCTATAGGTGCCCGAAAGTAAAGATTTAGTTAGAAAAATATATTTTAGTGTCTAGTTTGGCAAAAAATTGTAAACCAGTATTGTGGGATCACCCATGACCTTGCCCATACTAACCATCTCTAGGAGGTTATTGGTGCCCCCTCCCCTATCCTCTTCCCTGCCCCTGTCTCCTACCCCTATTGGGTACCTATACCACTACGAGATCTATCAAATAGACTGGTGTGAACTGTTCCCACCAAGTGTCATACGTAGTTGCACGGTACCAACATTGTATAGACCTCCTACATACACCCATGGTTGTGCAACAAGTTGTCTAAATTTATCCACTACCACCTGAGGTGGAATTTGTGGTCACCAGCCAACCTCTTTAATGGTCCTAGAAAATATGATTGTGTAATCATTTGGGATGACATCTTGGATCTCCCTGAATTGGCAAGCAACATGATTTGGAAGGTATCACTCAATCATTGTATCCTCAGAACCTTGCATATGCCTGGTCTACCTAGAAAAATATGGCTGCTAGTGATCATTGAGCCAGGGAGGTACCTACAACCATGGCCTCCAGTGGAATACTTTCATGTCATCTAAATCAATCTCATGAGTCGATATCCAGCTTGAACCCCTATACCTATTAATTCCAATATCATGCCTGATGTACCTCTAACACTAACTCCTTAACTTCCAACTGGGTGACAATAATATGAAAAAGGGCTTCCAACCGGGTCTCCAGTATGGGATCCCTTTTAGCCCTATATGGTGTAATGTGATCATAACTATATAGTGGTAGATAATAGGATCATCTATGTCCATATCTGCTAATGCAACAATTGGTTTGAACATCGTAATGTGCTCCAATGCCTAGATATGTAACAAAGTAACTTTGGCCCCTAAGCTCCACCCTTGCATGTATACAGTTTGGTGCATATCATGATATCAGGATGCAAGTAGTATGGGGCCCCATGCAAAGCAATGTCCGCTATCATCCTTGGCCAAGCCAATCCCCAACCCAAGTTGAAACCTCAACCTTGTTAGTCTAATACAAGTACCCCATAAATCAAATATTTGATGATCAAAGTCAAATATGGGGCCTTCCCTCTATAGTCTTCTAGATCAATTTGTGTAGTCTCTATATAAAGGGTATCTATACCAAGAACATCATAACAAGCAATAGTCTCGACATCCACATCATAGATCACATGCTCATCATGTATCAACACACACAAGATCTACCATACGTCCTTTAGCATCACAGTGGCCTCTCTAGTCAAAAAGTAGAAGGAAGTGGGCTCGTTGTGCCACCTCTCTACCAATGTTGTCATCATTGCAAGATGAGTCCTAAAATCAGGCATCCCTGCCATGAAACCTAACCTAATTTCTCCAAGGAAAATCCTCACTTTGTCACTCAACTAGGGAACTAGGGAAAAGATACTAGGTTTGTGCTCACTCGAATGAAGCGATTGAATGATCTCCTATAAATAAAATAAAATCACGTAAAAATTGTTGAAAAACTTATAAAAGTTCAAGTATTTTAACCCTAAGCTACAAAAGTGCCTCTATTTTTCAAAATTGTGGTGCTATTTTTTAAGCGATGTTATACCAATATGTCAAAAGTGATTCTCCTTGAAAAAGTGTGTCAGCTTTTCAAATGTGTCACTAAACGTAACTAGGAAAAAGTGATGCTATCTACAAAAACACCGCTTCACTATAATAAGCACCATCAACTGGTTCAAATGTGTGTTGAACAACAATGCCTTTTTTTGGACTTTTTGACCCCTAATAAATTCTAATAAAACTCAAAACATGAGAAAATTTGTGATTTGTGTACCAGTGGTCCTGTGTCTACTATGCGCTAGTACTCTTGTACCCTGTTCACGAGGTGTTGTGGGAGCTCACGAGCCGCCATTTTTCCAAGGTGTTAGAACAAAAATCACAAATTCTTACCAAGTCTATGAGTGCAAATGACTTGAAAGTGTCCCTTCCACCTATATTTATGCATGAAATTAGGGTTTTTTCCCTAATTTGAGGGAGAAAATGGAATTCTACTCTTGTTTCGTCAATCTTTGAGCTATGGGACATATTTCAAAATATTTTTCACGTTTTTGAGCTTGTTTTCACATCTCAGAACACATTTCTACACTTGAATCAATGTTGGTCTTTGTTGCAATATCAACCCAAAAATTCAAATTTTTACTTGATCTCTTAAGGGGCCAAGGTACCAATTTAATTCCTTCCATTGGGGAAATAGTGGGGTATTCAAAATATCAATAATTTTTAAAGCAGTGTTAATCTGAAAGGTGTCAGTCTTTGAAGGAATGTAACAAGTACCTTGCTTCAAAGAGGGGAAAAATGTAGACATTTAAAATTGTCCCAAATGATATTACATACTTGAATTAGATTACTAACACTGTTTCATCCTAAAATCACTTCTTTTTTGACTATTTAATTGAATAATCCTAGTGATTTAATTAAAAGCATTAATTTCTCCTATTAATAAAATGATCATTATTATTTAGCTAATTCACCCCCTTTCATGCTAATTCTCATCTTATTTAATCCGATAATGTGAATTATTTGATTAATTTACTTATATCTTCTCATGTCATTAAATAATATTAATTATTTAATTAAATGTCATTTGACCCCCTTTCATTAAATAAATTAATTATTTAATGAGAAGCCTAATTTCACTTAACTTGCATAATTAAAAATTTGTTAAATTATTATCTAATTTTCTATTTTTCCTCACCCATCCACTTGCAATGGAATATTCTCTTCGAATATTCCTCCATTTGAACTCAAATATGGGATTCTTTTGTAAAAAAATTCCTTACAACTTTGGAAGTGTGCTTCTTTGAATTATTGTGAGCTATTGATTAACTCTTTGATCCATGTGAACTTTCATTCTCATCCATTGATGAGAATCCTTGATCCATTCCTTCACCTCTCATGGCTTCTTATCCATTGATTGAGCAAATCAATCTTGTCTATTGATTCATCATTTTCTCCTATAAATACACCTCACTTATATGCGAAAAGGATCCACAATCATTTGAGAAAGGTTATGCTATTGAAATGCATTCATACTTTATTCCATTAGAATTCATTTAAGAATTTTCCATCAATTGTGGTTCAAATAATCTATTATCACTCATCAATCTATCAAATCAAGATCATTTTATACAAGGGATTGGGAACGAGTTGACATTCCACATCAATGCAACACCAATCCCTTAATGGGATGAGGTTTGAGGCATTAGAATAGGTTTTCATTGTTCATTTCTTCTTGTTTATGTTTAATATGGATTCCTTATTTAATTGTTTTCAATAATTTCATTGGGATTATAGCTTAACTAATTAGATATTGCTTAAAATCTATTGGATCTGGTGTATTTAGCTCATGTTATGATTATAGTCACAAATCCATCTATATCACACACTTCACACATTATTGGTTTCTTCACATCATCTTAGGAACACCTGACCGATATATTTCTCTTTGCCTCATGAATATAATCTATTATGCAATTTAATCCAATTGTGAGTGATAATATGCCTTACACTATGCAATCAAGGGTTATATTAGTTTTTCAAGCACATTTGTTGTTTTGAATTAGTTTACTAGTTTGTTGTTTTTCCAAGAGATAGAGTAAATGCATTCCATGAATTAATGGGTATGTTATCATTTTCTAAGGATTATTAAGCATGTTGCATAGTAGTATTTCTTAGTTCTGATTATGATAAGTGATAATCTAGTAGAATATCATCAAAATATGTTTGGTTTTGTCATCATAAAATGTTTAATATACAACTTTCTTATCTAAGGTAGACACTAGTCTTGCATGGTTTCCTTTCCCCATCCTTAGAAACAATTCTAAATTTATACAACCTTTTAATGCTTTAGTTTTATGTTTATTTTGTGTCTTAGCTTCATGCCTATAATGAAATGAGAACAAGGTGTACCATTATTTGATGCAACCATACACATCCTTATTGTATTGTATAAATTTTATCTATTTTATAGTGTGTTGCACCATAAGTTGAATATTTGCATCTAGTGTCATATAGGACCACCCTCCTAGGTTATGTAAAGCCTGAAGTGTAGGGGAGTAAAGTATAAAATATTCATCTCCCATTCATTGGCCACTAATCTTGAAATTCTTGAGAATAAGGGTTGGCTATCCTTTAGAGGATTTTTAGGGTACAACTAGAAAATAAAAACACCAATAGATTGACGACTTTTCTAGGGAGATTATAAGAGTATCCATTTGGAAAGAATCAAGAATTTGGTGAGTCTAAACATCTAGTTCAAATATTGAAGTTGTTAGTCCTGGAAGAGGTTTTGTTTTAGTGGATTTTAAAGAATTTATGTGTGACTCTATTATTGGAGGAAACCCAAAATGAAATTAAGCTTTAAAAGAGCTTCATGTTGTTTGAAGTTCATCCTCTATGAACAGAGGTGGTGACTTTGTGAAAATAACTTGATCAAATGTGAAGAACATTTTAGATCTACAAAGATTTCCAGTCAAGAAAAAATATGCAGCAACTACAACATATCCAGGTATTTTTCTATGTTTTAGTTTTCATGAAGGATAATATTATGTATGAAAACCATGTTTGAAAAGTCTGAAGAGTAAATTGGTTCCTTATTGAGAGATTTTAACACTAAGAGAAAGGGAATAGAGAAAACATAATATTCTAAAAAGGAAGAAGTACTAAGAAGAAAATATTTGTAAAGGGAATATGTCTTCATTTGCAAATATGTATAATTGTTCTAGTTCCCACTCTACAAGCTTTAATGTCATGATAGAACAACAATCATGTTCTCAAAGAAAAATGTTCTCTAATGAAAGATATAACCCTCTAGATTTTAGTAAAATCCAAGGTTATCCACATTCTATCCCAAGAAAAATAAATGAATACTTACCTATGTTTAGAGGAGATTTTGAAGAATCAACATCACAACATCTACATGATTTCATTAGTTTAATGGTGGATCGTTTGATAGTAGAGGAGGATGTTATCGTGATTTTTTTTGTAAGAACATTGGAAGATGATGCTAGGGATTGGTTTTCTAATATTCCAATACATTGTATTTGTTCATGGAAAAACCTTGAGATACTATTTATGGATCAGTTTAGTGAAGTGAATAATGAATACTTATCTAATCGTAGGTTTTTTCACATTCAATTTTTTTTTGAAAAAGAATATGAGCATGTAGTTGAACAAGATTTACCTACAAATAAATTAAGTGATATAAAAATATGTAAGATGAAACCTCATATGATTTTCATGATAGATTTGTGAAAATTTTGTTTTCTATACCAACTTTAAATAGACCTAATGAATCAATGTGTATTGATTTTTTCTTTGAAAGACTTGAGTTAGGTTTGACTACCATTCCAACTAACTTGAATCCCCCTAGACTTGAGTGCATATATAAATGGATTTTAGTGATTGAACAAATGATAGAGTAGTGTGAAAGTAATTTCCTATCTAAATTATGTGACAGTACTTTTTCTAAGCTTGATCAAATGAGTCTGGGTGGTATAGAAGACAATAATAATGCATCTTGTGGTGTGAACTATGTTTTTTAGCAACCCAAAAAGGAATGTGTGTAGATGAGCATAGTAGCTAGGATGTAATACATGATGTGATAGATGAGGTGTATGAAGTTGTGCCTTCTATTGGTTTCAAAGTACATAAATAGAGATCCAACTCTCTATATCAGATGAAGGTGACAAAGTGTGCAGTGACCTTCAATTAGAGCAATCATCCATGGATAGGTTCAATGAAGAAATAAATGATGATTTCCAATTTGATAGTGAGGAATATGACCCTTTTGCTTGTTATAGTAGTATGGATAAAAAAAAGATATATGTGCAAGAGATTCATTGGATGAATCAATTCAAGTAGTTGATTGTGTAGAGCATGCATATGTTGGTTATGTAAGTGGTGAATAAGGAATTCCTTTCTTTTTTGATCTCTTACCCTCTTCTATCCCTTTTTCTAGTTTTGAAATTGTCACTAAATGTTTGCATGAGAATATCATAGATGTAGCTATACATGAAAGTGGAAATATAAAAACAAATGTTGGTACAACTTATGAATTTTTTTATGATGAGTTTACAATTGGAGAATTGATTGTGTGAATTGCGTGGATGCGTATGAGAATTTTTTTTTTGGGTGTGCAACTTATGGTCTTCCTCATGATCATTGTAATTCAAGTGATTCATGGGAGTAAAATGTATTTAAACCAAGCATGATATATGCATGTCACATGTCTAATTTTTATGGCACATATGTTTCAATAGATTGCTAAGAGATTGAAAAAGAGAGACAATATGAAGAGTATGGACATTCACATCAAATGTCTCATGATATGAATGGAGGTGTTGATGAGGTTTTCATTAGCATAAATGACCCCAAGCATACATCTTGCAGTGATGATGAGAAGCAACAAGTTGTATAGGTTGGTGATTTTCTGGCTGCTCATGTTTCTCATATGTATAAGCTTCAAAGTTTTTAGTTTGACATATTTAAGGATGAGTTTCCCTCTCCAAGTCAACATCATGAAGAGGCATACCTTTCTTTGCCATGTGAATTGGAGGAATTTTATTTTTTCCTTGGTTCATGTGAGAAGGTTAACATATATGAAGGTACCATGGTTTCATATGGTACTAATTAGTGTTTTCAAGTTTTTCTACCACTTACTACAAAAATAAAAAATTTGGTACATGACAATGTGGTTGCCTATGTTATGTGGTTTCCATGCAACAACAAGATCAAACATGGAGCAAGTCTACACTTGTTCAATGGTAATCACATGTTTATGCTCACAAGAAGAGGTCTACAATAGTTACAATGGTGTGGCAGAGATAAATTTGGGTTGAGGGAAATCAATTCCTTCAACAAGTTGGTGTTTGATAGAGGCAAAGCATTGGTTCTTTTCATTTAGTGGCATGGGGCCATCAAATGAGGTTTAAGAATTAAGCATTTAGTATAGTTATAGAGCACCTAATGGATTTGGAACATGTTCTACATCCAAAGATCTAGAATTTCACCATTCCCACAAGGGTCATGCATCCCCAAACATAAGCTGCTAATGACACCTTATAATTTTGAAAATTTGAAGTGCCTATTCCCTTTCAGTTTGATGACAGAGGCATGTCTACTTCCTATCAAATATACCTCAGACACCATCTTCGACAATTAAAATTTTATAACTCAGATGTCTTCATGCAAATCAATGTGGTAGAAATTTTTTTGTGACATATGGTAGTAAGCCTGCTCAGTTTTATGGTTCTAGGATAAGTTCTTATATGTCATTTAATGCATTTCTAACTACAATAGGGATAGATTTGGTGTTTTGAAAAGTTGTAAATTTTAAGAATCTGAGGGTAACTTTTTTCTTTTTTTGGAATAAAACATCCCCATTTCCAATTTCATCAAAATTAAAGGTCAAATGATGCATTATTTCAATGTCTTTCAAATGCAGAAAACACCCCTAGTAGGCTCGTTATTTCAATGTTTTATGTTTATTTTGTATCTTAGCTTCATGCCTACAATGAAATGAGAACAAGGGGTGTACCATTATTTGATGCAACCATACAAATCTTTGTTGTATTATATGAAGTTTATATTCTTTATAGTGTGTTGCACCATAAGCTGAATATTTGCATCTAGTATCCTATAGGATGACTCTCCTAGATTCTGTAGACCTTGAAGTTTAGGGGAGAAAAGTATAAAATTCATATCTCATTCATTGGCCACTAATCTTGAAATTCTTGAGAATAAGGGTTGGCTATCCTTTAGAGGATATTTAGGTTCCAACTAGAAAATTAAAACACCAACAGTGTTAATAGAAGAAAAGTGGGGAATTACAATTCAAAGATTTGTATCTTAGTATTCTTTAGGTAATCATTTTATACACTAGAGGGTATAGTGGTAGAATTCAATAGATGTGATAAAGGACTTTATTTAACAATAGCATATATATAACTTAAACACAAACATTAACCACGTCTAACAAAAATATCCATTAAATCCTTATCAATCCATATATAATCTTCAAATAATCATTACATAAGAAGGTATTGGTCTCTGCTTTACAATACAGTATTTCTCTATCTTATATCTACTATATCTCCTATTATGTTATGTATTACATATATGTATCAATGTCTAGTCTCTTATATAGATGTGACCCCCATAGGATACCCCTTATCCTATCTCCCTTGTCGTCTAGGTGCTCCACCAATGATTTGTGAAAGATTGTGATAGGTTCTTGTCTATGCCTTGTACCCTACCAAGATGTTGTATAGAAAACTGTTTATTTTTTTAATCATAATTTTGGATTTGTGATTCAAAATTGCAATATTTTATATGTATTGGAAGTATAACAATAAAATATGAATTGATTGTAATCAAAATTTGGTGGGTTTATATTGCATGCCATGATATTGATCACAAATGATGAAAATCTAATTTGTCGTGTGTAGTTGATATGTACATGCAAGTCTGGATTGGCTCCCTATGTCCTTGTGTGCTTTGAACCGCCCTTGTCTTTGATATGTATTGGTCTATAAGGATTTGTGGTATTTGGAAGGAAGAAATATAGTGGAGACACTTCTCACACTAAGCAATGGGGAGAGAAATGTATAAAAATATTATATAACAACTTTGAAAAAAAATTACACAAAAAATTCACTACATAACATAATGTTTATCCTAGGAAAACCCTTTCAAGAAAAAAAATCCACCCTTTGACTCTCAAACTAATTTATTCATGGTAAGAAGAGAAATTACAAATAAGTACCAAGCTCGAGATTTTATATGATAAAGACCAACATAATTTTGAAGAAATTTTGACAATATAAAATCACTCCATCTTTATTCCATGCCAAATATTAGATATATACAAAAAATATGAAACCTTAAATGGTAAATGATAAACTATGGGAGAAATCAACAAGAGCTATGGTGCCCAAATATCAAGTCAAAATTTTAATGCCCTATTCCAAGGTATGTCTCCAAGCCATTTTAGTATGTGCTCTTAGACATCATAAATACATTGTAACCTCATCACCAACTTAGGGGATTCATTATCTCCATTCAAAGATGCTTATGATGCATCTCAATTTAGTCAATAAATCAATTCCACTATGTAATCTTATTCTTGCATTCTCTTACAAATGTCATCAATTTATTATAAGATCTTTAATGCATCTTGCAATGTCATAAGATGCTCTTACATATCTCCATAGAATTAGATTTTCTTACAAATTCTTACAAATTTCATGTACTATCATACACATAAAAAATATTTCCAACTCAAAGTTAGATTCCCATTTCTATGAGGACTTAAAAATAATAAATAAATAATCAGCCATTAGGATTGTAAGGTGTATGACACACCTATCCCAACATTCTCCCACATGTTGTATACCTCAAAAGATCAAAAGGAAATTCCCAATAACCTATGGACTAATTACTAGGGCATGATAGGCCCATATAATCATTGCACCACTTGATCTTTGTATGAACATGCTTCATCAAAGTATCTACAACATGCACCAAAGTTCCAACCTTTTCAAATATCACCTTCCATATTCAACCATGTCACAAATAGAATGGGAGTATATATCTATATGCTTCATCCATGCATGAAGAGTTGAGCTCTTTGCCAAGCTGGTGAAACTCTAACTATCACATCTAGTTTGAACTACTCCTTGACTTAGCTCAACATCTGAACAAATTCTCTAAAGCTATATTGTATCCTTATAGAAATTGTGAACACTAAACCTGCATTTATCAAAGATTGACAAATATTAGCATATTAGTCAATTTAAACAAATGAAATAAAGCATCCCTATGAGATAATTGAACATGTTAAACATGCAAACAAGACAATAAGAAACCAAAGAAACTAAATGAAAGCATATAGAAGCATATTCAAACTCTATCCCATAGTGGGAGTGGTGCTCATTTTACGTGGAAAGAATGCCCTTTCCCACCCCCTTTGATAAAGCTTCCAAGATGTGTAGTCCAATTGCCCTCAAAGATAATGATAGAAATTGGAAGATAATGACTTTGCATAAAGAAGTGGATCCATTTAAAGTAGAAGAGGCTTCTACTTATAGGAGTGAAGGGTTGAAGAAGAGGTAAAATTGGTGAACGTGGAATAAAAAGGGAGCCAATAGGATTGTGAGGCTTGTCACAATTCTATTGGATGAGGATGGAGCACAATTTGGGGAATGTGTAGAGTAAAGAGGATGTGAGAGAAATAAATGAAAATGGTTGAGGATGTAAGAGGATGTTGTTGAGAATGTAAGATAATTTAAGGGACAAGATGACATGTAAGAAAGAGTAAATGTGATCTTTGTAAGAGGCATTTATGGGTGTGTAAAATGCTTTTGGAGGGAAATTGAATGAAGGGGTGGTTGGGAGGAATATTCCTAGGAATATGCCAATGTGAGGATAAATAAGATAATTATATAATTAAAAGAAATGAATTTCATGTGCAACCAAGTTATTTGACCATGGGTTGAGTTTGACCAAGAGGTATGTGCAGGATCATGATGGGCCAAAAAGTGGCGATATGATGGGTATGTGGTCGGTGACTTTTTTTAACCCAAAATTGATGAAACAAAATGGGTTTTTAAAGGAGATTCTCATATTTCCACCAATATAAATTATGCTTTACTTTTAATTTAATAAATAATTATTATTCATTTTCTATTTGAATTATGAATAAAGTCCTGATTGATAGGTTGATTGAAAAGCATATATAGCTTTCAAATGGTATCACATTTTTTGAATCCAAAACATGTGTCACATTCTATGCTTCACATACTATAGGATTAAAAAAAATAAAATTCATGAAGTTTTGACAAAGTTAAGGTGGTTAGACATACAAGTTTTTATATTTTTTGAAAGTTTTAATAAAAAATTTATAATTAATTATTTACTTGGAAAAAAATTACAAAGAAAAATGCATCACATTCGGACATGAGTCCTCTACTTATATCTAAAATATTATAAAAAAAAATATTATCATTTTATTGTGGTTAGGGTGGTTAGATAGACACCTACTTCTTATTTTTTCCCTGAAATTTAAGTACTACTACATTGAAATTTCAAATTTTCACCAAATAGTTTTAAAAAATAATAAAATAAACCTAGTAGTTTAGAAACTACATTCAATTTTCTATAGATTCAATTCTTACATATTTTTGAAATAATAGAGATAACTTATTCAAATTTTTACGTCAAGTCACCTAACTCTGATTTTTCTAATTTTTTTGCCACTTAAGGGCCTATTTTTTCCATGATGATCCTGCACAATGTTGAGGTTGAGTTAAGAGATAGAGAATGAATAATGAGGATTAAGAGTTAATTAATTCAAATTTAATCAATTTGAAGGGATTAGGGGGTTTATGACATTTGATTTATTAAATCAGATGAGAGGACTTTAGGGTTTTAATTAAATAAATTGATTCATTTAATTAAACATGATGCACATTAGTGAGCAAGAAGTGAATTAATCAAATAAACTTAATTACTTGATTAATAGTAGAAGTGATGTTAATTAATAATATTTAGATGCCTAATTTCAGTCAAGCCTATTTGAGTGTCTACATTTTTCCCCTCTTTGAAGCAATGTACCAGTTGCATTGGTTCAAAGACTGATGTTGCCAAGATCAAAATTCAAAAAATTCCTAACTTTTTTGGATGCCTCACTATTGCCCCCAATGGAAGGAATTACATTGCTACACTACCCCCTCAAGAGATTGGGTGAAAATTTTGATTTTAGGTCAAACTCATGACAAATATGCTTTATGGATGTATGGATGGTTATGTTATGAGATGCTTAGAATAACAAATCTATATTATCCTAAATGTCTTAAATGATGATGCAATGTATGAATGATGTTTCCTATTATGATGATATGCCACGATTATGTAGGAGGATGACAATTTGTGGATGCAGGATGGATGCATTACTATTTGGTGAATGCCATGATATAATTTTAGTGTGAAAGAGGATAGAATAATGAGAAGGATCAATCCTTGATTATGAGAAAATGAAAGATTCCAACAAGTCTATAAGTCACTGAGACTTTACTAGATATGATGATGAATGATGATGATGTTTTTCTTAACTAGGGATTGGGGATATAAACAACACAACATTCCTTATGTTTGATAACACACATAGATACAATGCATCAAGGTACAGACAACCAGGATGGAATGGTATCTGGTGTGATGGACTTTGAATCAACAAATAGATAAGAGTATCCTTGTTCACATCCAACATATGAAAAGCTTAGTAGGATGTGTGTTAGATACTTCAAACATCTCAGAACAAAATATAGAAAGGAAAAACCTTCCCATGTAATAGTCAACAAGCTATTCAAAATATCCTCCATACATACCTAACAAAGCAAGTATTCACCAAGGTTACATTACAATAACATCCAACAAGCACAACAAAGAAAAGATAGTGATCAATGCCCCAATATCTTCTCTCTAAATATTTTTTAGATAAACATCCTTGAGAGGTCATGGGAATAGGCACAATAAGATAAATCATAAGAAAAGATCAAGTAAACAAGCAAGCTAATGTTCTTCATACCTCTAGCCAAGACTAAACTACAATGATGTCTCATGTTGATGTCCATTGTAGGAAGGATGAGTCCTAGGACATGATGTTATCAGATGGTTTTTAGACTAAGGGGATGATGGGATATTGATACCAAGAGTTAACCAACGTGTTTACTTATTGACCTAGACTTAAGACCTTGATGTTTTTAATTTACACTTTCAATTTCTATACTTGTTTCCAGTTTGCTTTACCAAAGGGTGAAGATGATTATTGATTTATTGTGAGTAAATGTTTATTGCGGGAGAACGTTGAAATGAGAAAGGTGATTTTTGGTTTTTTGAATGTTTTTTGTATTTTGAAATGTTTTGAGGCTCTTATGAGATTTTCAAGATGTGTTACGAATGTTTTGATTTTCAAAATTTTCAATGTTTTTGTGTTTTCTAAGATTTTGACCAAGAACCTAACCTAAGGACCTATCCTAGGGGCCTTAAGGGCTGATCAAAGATTAGCCTTGCCTATGTTATACACGTAGAGACAACATAGTTTGACTGACACAAATTCATTTATTGATGAAGAATATGAACATGTATGGATTTTCAGTTTATTATGGTAGACTCCTTAGGACTAAAATAATGTCTTGAGGGCCAATCAAAGATTAGCCTTGCCTACATTTAAGCTCAAAGAGGAATTTTTCTATTTTTGACCTATTTTTGGATTTTTGATATGTTTTGGATGTTTTTAATTTTTTGAATGTCTTTGGATTTTTCAATGTTATGGAAGATTTCAAGGATATACATGAATCCAATCCAATATAAGGAAATTACCCAAGCATGATAGACTACCCTGATATAGGCAGGAAAAACTAACCTTAGGAATATGTCAAGTATTACTATACAAGAACATGATACTTTCAAGATCAAACCATGATGTTGACACAGATAGGTGATGGAAAGATTAGTGGAATGTGATGGGTGAATGTGATGGAATGTGATATAGAACAAGCCAAAGAATCCATGGTGGATGGAAAATGCTTATTTACACAAGGTGCCTGATTGCTAGGTTTTTGCCAAGATACTTTCCCAAAGCGCCACCGAAGTGGTTTTCACTAGAGGACGATTTTTTTTCTTTACTGTATTAAATCAATTTTTATATTATTATTATTTTTTGGATTTTGATATATTTTTATATTTTTGTATTTTTGTATTTATACCTTGCAAGCTTAGTCATAAAGCATTTTGAGATGGGAGCTATTGATGGGCTTATGTAGAGGCTCACCTTCGGGTGTGGATCACTAATATGCTCCTGATTTATAATTTGCAGTGACAAAAAAGGGTCCCAACTAGTTGGGTTCAAATTTTCCCTTGTTGTCTAGATTTGGTACATTCTTTTGATTTTCCTTCAAAACAAACTCTCTAACTTGAAATAACTAAATTTTGATCTTTTTGTTATAGGTCCTCTTTAGATGTTTTTGATAAACTTGTAGGTCATTCAAAGCATTTAGGCAATGTCCATCCAAAAACTCCAACTCATTCAACCATGACACCCTATATTCTTCATCAGTAATAAGGTTCTGTAAGGATATTCTCAAGGATTAGAGATCAACCTCAATAGGTAGGATAGCTTCTAATCCATAGACCAAGGAAAAAGGCGTTGCACCTGTAGGTGTGTAGATGTTGATTCGGTAGGCCCATAGGGAAAGGTTTAACTATAGATGCAATTCATGACCAACTTCATTGACTATTTTCTTTAGGATCTTTAGAATGGTTTTATTCATGGCCTTAGCTTGACCATTTCCCCAGGGGTAGTAAGGGGTAGAGAACCAATTTTGGATGTTAAATCTTTGGCATAGTTCACGAACATCCTAATTTTTGAAAGGTGTCCCATTATGTAACATAAGGGCTTGGGCGTATCGTAATGATCAATGAGGTAATTTAGGATGAATTTGAAAATATGATTCCCTATGATATAGGTCATCAGGATGGCTTTGACTTACTTTGTGAAGTATTTTGTGGTGGTGATAATGAAAGTGTGTCCATTAGATGAGGTCGGTGTTATTTTCCCAATGAGATCATGCCCCCAATGTGAAAAGGGCCAAGGTGTTATGATCGTTTGGAGCTCCTGAGTTGGTGCATCGATGAGGTCCCCATGTTGTTGTAATTGCATACATTTCTTGACATAATCATGAGCTTCTTTCTCCATGGTAGGCCAGTAGTACCCCATCCTCAATAGTTTTTTGGCTAAGGTCATACAACTAGAGTGTGAACCACAAATATCATCACGTACCCTTATTAAGGCAATCAAAGCTTCCTTGGGGTTAAGGAATCATAATAGGGTCCCTTTGATACTCCTACGGTAAAGGGTGTCACCTAATATGATGAAGAGAGATGACTTTTTAATGAAGGTCTTCTTGAGATTTGGGGTAATGTTGGTGGGGAGGGATCCTATTTTTAAGTGAATATATCATGGTACCAAGGATCACTGGGACTAATTATTTTACACACACCCATATTTTGGTACCTAGAAAGCTAGTACGAGAAGCTACTTACAAGGAATTCATGTTTTTAGATGTTCCTTGGGATATCTATCAATGATCCAATCGTAGCTATAGCATCGGTTGCTCTATTGTTTGCTCTTGGTATCTACTCAAATGTTATGTCGATGAAGAACTATTTGAGATCCTCTACCATATTTTTATATGGGGTATTTCTATCATCCTTCATTTGATATTCATCATTGAATTGATTGATAATCAATTGTGAATCCCCATAGACCTTGAGTGCCATGATCTACCATTGTACTGAAATTCGAAGTCCTATGACAAGAGCTTCGTACTCTATAATATTATTGGTGCAAGGGAAAGACAACCTATATGATTTTGGGATACAATCCCCTTGTGGTGTGATGAAGAGGATTCCTACTTCTAACCCATGTGTGTAGGATCTATCAAAATATACCTTGCAATGGTCTTCGACATTTAGGTTAAAGATTGACTTGTTTGGAAACTCTAATACCATTAGAATTTTTTGTATATATGGGAGCTTAGGCTAATTGATTTACAATTTATTCTCCTTTGATGGCCTTTCATTCCACATACTCAATTTCATATTATGTCAAGATCTTGACCCACTTATCCATTCATCCTATGAGTGTTGCTTTGGATAATAGGTACTTGAGGTGGTCAATCTTGGCAATAAGTGTGATCTAACAAGCCAACTTGTAGTGCCTAAATTTTTGTGAGGAAAAACACTATTGAAATACATACCTTCTCAATGAATGTATAGTTTATCTCATGCCCCACCATTGTCCTACTGATGTAGTAGATAGATCTCTCTTTTCCTATTTCATCATTTTGAGCTAGAAGAGCATCAAGAGTTGTCACCATAGCTAAAATATAGAGGATCAATGGTTTGTTCTAGATTGGTGGAACAAGGATTGGTGGTGTTAGCAAGTATTCCTTGATTTGATTAAATGCTTGATCACATTTCTCATCCCATTTGTAGGTTACCTCTTTGTGGAGTAGGTTAGAATAGTGGATGAGTTTATCAACTAAATGTGCTATGAATCTTCTAATTGATTGAAGCCTTCCCTACAATTAACTATTTTAGCATTTTTGAAACCTCCATGTCTAATATTTCCTTGAATTTTTTTGGATCTATTTTAATTCATCTCATTGACACAATATATCCCAAGATCTTTCCTAAAGTGACACAAAAGACACATTTCTTGGGATTGAGTCATACCTTATATTCTTCCAATCTGTCAAAAATTAGGCCCAATGTTGCTATATGGTCTTGACGCTTCCTTGATTTGGCTAGTATGTCATCCACATAGTCCTCTATAGATTTGTGGATCATGTCATGAAAGACAAATTCATAGCCCCTTGGTAGGTAGCTCCAACGTTCTTTAGCGCAAATGGCATCATATTCCAACAATGGGTGCCCCATGGACAAGTGAAGGTTGTTTTATCTTGGTCATCCTTTGTAATCATAATCTGTTTGTATCCTAAAATTCCATCCATCAATGATAGCATTTCATGCCCCATTGTTAGGTCTACAATCATAGCTATGTTGTGGAGGGGAAAATCATCCATAGGACATGCTTTAGTTAGTGTATATTTGGATGCCCCCAGTGGGCTTGAAAATAGGTACAAGGTTAGAAACCCACTCTAGATAATCAATGGGTCAGATGAATCTAGCATCAAGGGGTTTCTATAGTTCAAGTTTGACCAATAAGGTGATTTGTAGATGCACCTTTCTCAATTTTTGTCTCACAGGATTTTCCTCAGGATACACTACTAGATGGTGGACCTCTACTTTTGAATCAAGGCCTAGCATGTTAGAATATGTACACACAAATTTCAATTTCCTTTCCTTTAGAAATGCTTCTAGATTTTATTTCTCCTTATTCAAAAGTGACTTGGCATAGAAAGTGGTGTGTGAGGTCTCCTTAGTTCCCAAATTCACTAGGTTGCACTTTTTTGCTAATACTGATGATTTCTCTTGATGGATGGAACTAAGGGGAAGATTGAATCCCTCATCCTTTGATGCCTTAGAGATGTTTTCACCATTGGATACATCCTTTGTTTTACTATTTTAGGATCAGAAAGTGACATAATGTTGTTTTCACTTAAAGATCTAGATGTTACTCTTAGATTTTCAATTTTGTGACTAAGAGATTCAATCATTTCCTCATAGTACACATGTGTATCCAACTCTATGGTAGATTATCCCTTAGTCCCATAAATTCTAAGAGAGCCTCATCATTTTCAAATGTATCTAAGATGGTGGTCCTCATTGGTCATAGTTGATGATTTGGGGATAAACAAGCTTTAGTTCAGTGACTTGGTTGTTTAGCTCAAACGATATGGTGGTGATCATGAAGACATTTGAATCCTCATCGTATAGGTAAGTAACATCGAACATATAGTTATCTAGGGGTAGGCCAGTGGATACTGGTAATTGAGGTGGAGATTTGAATTCTTTAACAAGGGTAGGCTTTCCAAGAATGGTTATCTTCATAGGGGTGCATCCAAGGCCAAGATTTTTAAGGCGTTTCTTAGGAATGATAGGTTCTAACAAGCCATTGTCATTTTTCCCGATCTTCTCATTTTTTTTGTAACCCCAGCTAAGCATTAGTTGTAGACCTTAATTGTCATCCATGATTGGAAGATTAAGGATGAGTCTTTCATCTTGATACAAAAAGCTTGATACATCCTTTTCATCCACCACCTCTTTTCTTAGGTCTTCCCATTTTTTTAAGGTGGTAGGTTTTGCTTTGAAGGTCTGAGATGTTGTGTCACTTGACTGTAGTTTTCCATGAGATCTAGGAGATTGATGTAACTCTCCTATCACAAAGGAACTCTTCTTCAACTTATAGTCCCCACAACAATTATCTTGGCTTACATCCTTAATGTCTGTGAGATTTGAGGTGGAGGATATCTTTGTCTCAGATGTGGAGGCTAAAGTGGATGGGTCAACATAGGGGGATGTGGGTCCCTCATCATTTTTAGGAACTTGGGGGATCTTGTAATATTTGGCTTCTAGATTCTTGCACTAATAGAAAGGTTCAAGGTCTCCATGGATCATGACTTCTTGAATTTGGTAAGGGAATTTTACGCATTGGTGGAATGTAGATGTGACAGCCTACATCCCATGGATCCATGGATTCCCTAGGAGAATATTGTAGGGAAGCTCAAGGTCGAGGACCTGGAAAGTATTTTTAATGATTGTTGGTCCAAATTGGATGGGGAGTTAAATGGTGCCTTGGGACACCCATTCTTGGTCATCATAGGCCCTGATGGTGATACCTTTTCCTGTTTCAATGAAATCCTCTAAAAAGTCCAAATTTTTTATTAGCTGCAAGGTACAAATATTTAAGCCTGCACCCCCACCCACAGAGGCTCATTTGACTTTGTTCTTATGGACAAAGGACTCAAGATGGAGTGCACAGTTATGAGATGGTTGGGTTGGAATATCATGCTTGGAAAATGTAAGGAGATGTGGTGTAGTGATATGTCTAACCATAGCTTGAAATTGGTTTGTATCAATGTATGTGGAAATGGAGGATGTAGATAAGGCCTTCTCTAGAATATCCCTATGTGTAGGTGATATTTTAAGCAACTTCATGATGGAGATATGGGCATGGGTCTTTTTTAGTTGTTCCAAGATGCTATAGCCACTAGGGTTAGATTTGCAAGTGGTGCTCTTGGTGGTGGCAATGGTCCTGGGATAGAGATCTTGCCAATATGTGTGGTGACTCCACACTATGCTTTGGACCCTCTGATGTTGAAAACCATTAGAAAATCATCCAATGACACTACAACATGGTCATAGACATGGTTTACATTGGTGTAATTCTTCCCTTTTCCTTTGTTGTGATCTAGCATCGAATTCGTGTATATCTTGAGATCTTAGTTTCTTTTTTATTGGTCGGTGGTTATGGTCTTGTCATCAATGAGGTCTTGGATAAGATTTTTTAGCCTCATGAAACTAGTTATTGTGTGTCCCTTGATCTCATTAAAATCACAAAGGTGCTTCTTGTTATACCAGGGTGGTTTAACTTGAGGTTCTTGGTAATTTTCATAGACAGGGAGTGTGATGAGGTTTGCTTGAACTAGTTGTTGCATGCTGAATTCAATGGGTTCCCCTAATGGTGTATACTTGTGTGGATATTTTTTCCTTGGGGGTGATCCTCCTTGAGCATTCACATTGTTGACCATTTGATTATTCGATTGTTGTTGTGATGGGGTGTTTTGATGAATGGTTTGTTGTGTGTTGATTTGATGAGCTTTTTATGGGTATGTTTGTGTGTTTTTCCTTGGGGAATTGATAACAACTCTGGCATCAATGACACCATCTTTGGTAACATTTTTATTCTTAGCCCATGTGTGAGGTTTTTCATTATAGTTTTTCAATGTCCTATTGTCTTGATATGTAGATGTGCGCCCTTATGCTATGAGGGCTCTCTCAATGTTGAGAGCCTTGGGGATCAATTGGTCATATATTGTGATGCACTAGATTTTTAGATGGAAAGATAATTCCCCTTCAAGGCTAGAGATGATGGTTCCAATTTTTTGTTCCTCTGGCATGGACCATTTTATTTTGCTAGCCTTGGATCACCATTGTTGCAGGAAAGTTGCAAAAGTCTCTTAGCTTATTTGAGGCTGGATAATTCTTCCAAGCTCACTTCCATGCCTAAGTTAAATGAGTAATTTTCTATGAACAAGTCCACAATTTCTTGGAACTTTTTAATTCCAGGGGATAAGTAGGAGAATCATTCCATTGTTGGACTAGCCAATATTTGGGGGAAGAGTCACATCAAATAGGAATTGTCATATGATAGTTCCATACAATGTATGTGTAATTCTCTGATGTGATCCCCAGGATTTCCATTTCCTCGGTATTTTTCAAATTTTAGTATTTTGAAGCCTAGTGGGAAAATGCTTCTATCAAATGGATGGGGGCACAAAATTACTTATGTGTGTGATTTATTTATTTTTCCCAATTGTATGTCTTGTATTTGTTGTGAGATCAACTTGACCTATGTGGAAAGATCATTTTGTGGATTGGGTGGTGAAGTGTATGTGTTTTGGGATGGTATGGTTTGTTGGGTGAAGGATGGGGTGGCTTATGTGTTATGGTTCAAGGAATTTTGCTGCGTGTTCATAAAAGGTTGTTTTTTGTGTGAGAAATGGTTGTGTGTATGCCTGTTGTTGTTGTGCAAACATTTCCTATTGTTGGGTTTGTTGTTGTTGTGCTAATAGTGCCTACTGTTGGGCCTATTGTTGTGTTTTTTGTTGTTGTTGCACTATTAATTCTTGTTGTTGTGCGTGTTTTTTTAAGGCTTGGTGATAGGCTTGCCATTGTAACAAGGCTTGTGCTTGCACTTTTTGTGCTTGGTATTGAGTTTGAGCTTGAGCTTGTGCTTTTTCTTGTGCTTGTGCTTGTTGTTGTGCCTATTGTGTGGCTTGTCGCTATTGTAACAAAGCTTGTGCTTGTGCTTGATCTTGTTGGGCTTGAAATTACTACAAGGCCTTTTGGTAATATTGTTTTTGAAAAGGAAAAAATAGGTTTTACAAGGATCTGAAACCACAAAGTTAAAACAAACAAAGATAGATCAAAAAAAGTCCGAACAAACAGACAGTTGTCCCAAAAAGGAAACGACAGCAAAAAGAGACAGCAGGGTCCAAAAAAAGGACCGCCAAAAAACTAGAAACAACCACCGTAGCACTACTCCAAGGTGTTCATCAACTCCTTGGCTTCCTTTTCAACATCACACATATCCTGTAACCCCTACTTAAGAATTTGAACCGTGTGAGGGGAGGCAGGGGCCTTCCTCTTCATATTAGCCTGGGTGCGAGTCGAAATCCCTTCAGCAACCGATCTGCTACAACCTCTGTCTGCATCCAAGTCCACGACCAGCGAGCCCTTTTGATTTTTTTCTAACTTTTCCACCATAGCATTGATGATTATAGCATTGTGCCTGGAAATTTTGTGATTATTCACCACAGTGGCCCTGATATTTTGGCCAATCTTGGACATATTGCACTCCAACCTAGTCAATCTTTCCTCCTGCAGCTGTTGGCTTTTCCTTGGTAAGGGGGTGTTCTATCCCTCATTCTCATTACAACTCCATCTAATCTTTTGCTCCAATTCCATGATTCTGTTGCTGAGATCTCTATTGTGGCCATTCAACTCACAAACTTCTTTCTGGGTCCACTTGAGAACAGTGAAAAGGTCATCCGTACTTTTTTCTGCCACACTCGTTATGTCCTTAGGCCTTAGGTTATTCAGGGAAAAATTAATTTTGCCCTGATTATGGGAGTCTTTAGGGGCATTCACAAATCTACCAGACAAAGGGGCACCAGGGGCTGACTCTTTACTAACCATAGGTTTATCAGAAAGAATTTCCATAGAATTCCCAAAGTACGAGACCAGTTTCATAACCGAGGTACCTTTAAAACCAAAGACGAAGCCCGGGGTAGGGCATCTAGGAGACGGCTGGGGATTAAGACAAGATAGTGAAGCGAAACCCAGGATAGGGCAATCAGGCGAAGGCTACAAATTAGGACAAGAAGGCAGAGTAGAACCCATAAGGACATTCTGACAAGAGAGGGACTGGGGAATAGTGGCTTTAGAACCAATAGGGGCAAAAGCAGGAGGGGCCAGGGGATCATTCTCCCTGCTACTTTTCGTATCCTCATCGTCCAAATTCCCAACATCAACAATTTTAGGCAAAGCAGGTAAATTTTGATAATGCTCAAAGATGAGCCTGACAAGACCAGGGTGAATAATAGAAATCCTCCTAGGGTTTCTTTCAACTTCATCAAGGCAATTCTTCAGAGAAGAGAATAAATAAAAAGGAAAAGAGATACGAACCTTGTGATGAAAATGGTTCAAAATGGCAAAGTGATACCCATACGCCCTGGTGAAATACCTATCAACCGTGATGTACTCCATAATGACTCTTAAAACTTTCCTCCAGATTGATTTAATGGACTCCACATCAAAGTAGCTATTGGCAACCTTAACTAGCTTGGCCTTCTCCTTGTCTTTTTTAGGAAATCTAATGACCGCTTCATTAGAAAATTGACGGTCCCGATAAAATTTCACACCCTCAGTCGAAAGACCAGTGATCTCACCAATGATTTGCTCATTTAGCTTAACACTCCTGCCAAACAAAACAATCTCACCATTTTTCCAGTTTTTGGCGAAATAGTCCAGCACCATCTCGTCAGTACCATGGAGCTTTTCCAAAAAAGGGACTAAACCTCCCTTTTCAATTTTTTCCCAAGCTTTAGCATTCTTTCTGTGCTCTTGAAAACAGCTTGGCTCAACACATTTTCTCTCTTCGCCCATCTTCAAAGCTCTGTTATACCATACCCTATAGTTGCTCTGGGTCCCGTTTAAGCATATTTTACTAGACACCCAGAAAGCGTGCTGGAAACTCTTCTTGAAAAGGAAAGTGACGTCAGTCCCATCAAATCTAATGAAATCGACGTACCTAAACTTTATCCGCTTCATCATGGCGAAGACACCCTTCTCTTCCATGCATTGAATCATAATAAATTAGTGATTTCACCTCATAATGGAGGTAATCATTCTTTCTCCACGTGTTTTCCCCACCCTTCTTAACCCCTTCATTGGCAAAGTAATCAGCCACCTTATTGGCTTCTCTATAGGCATGGGAAACTTTCACTTTGTCAAATTTACTTAATAAGGAAATTGTATCTTCGATCCACTTTTTGATGGTCCACGAGGGAGGGGTAAGCCCGAGAATGTAGTTTATTATATTCTTAATATCACCCTCCAACCAAAGACACTTTGTATTCATCTTAAAAGCCAAGTTAACCGCGTGATAAGCCCTAACAGCTTCCACAACATGATTAGTTTGGGTGCCGATGTCCACAACAAAAGCTGCAATAAAAGCCCCCATATTGTCCCTTAAAACACACCCACTGCTAGCTTTCCCAGGGTTGCCTTTAGCAGCACCATCAAAATTGGCTTTCAACCAACCCAAAGGTGAAAATGACCAACTAGCATTCTCCCTCCCACAAAAGTCCGGCGTGGGGACATTTAAAGCACCTAATTTAGAATTCCACTTTTCAACAGTAGCAATATCAAAAGGAGACCAAGTAGCTTTATCAACCATTTTTCTAGGGATTAAAGATAAATTTTCCTTTAAAGCCCTGACAATTTTTTCATACAATTCCCCCTCTGACTTCTCTTTTTCCCTAAACACTCTGTTGTTCCTTTCCTTCCAAATGTTCCATGACACAAAAGGTAGAACAAAAGACCAGAGCCTATGCACAAAAGGGTTTTTTAATGGAGCTTTCCATTGCAAGAAAAAGTATTCAATCGAAGCAGGGGAAACCCAAGCCACTTCAAGAAGTGTAAAAATTTTTCCCCAAATGTGCAAAACAAAAGGGAAATGAAGGAAAAGATGATTAACAGTCTCAACATCATTCCTGCACATGTAGCATCTGTTAGGTAATTGAATTCTTCTTTTACCAAGATTGTCCAAAGTGAGAATCTTATTCTGTAGCATGATCCAATATAAAATATTAATTTTAGGAATCAAGAGATTAATCCAAGCCTTAGCCCAAAATGGCGGAGGCTCCAGCGGACTAACCAACATAGAAGTAGCAGAAGAAACTGAAAAAAATGCCAGATGGATTGTCAATCTAGACAGCAAGATCATCCACCTGGTGTTGAGCCAATCTTAGAGCCCTGAAAGCAGACTGAACATGGCTAAGATCTAGACTAATGGTCTTCAGATCAACCCAATCCCCATTCCTCTAGTAATCTTTGACCAAGACCCCAAATTCCCTTTTACAATCATTCATCCATTTACTGAATTTCTCATTTCTGATTAAAGGATCCTTAAAAAGCCATCTGTCTTCCCAAAATCTAACATTATTTCCTTTTCCAACAAGCCAACCTGTTCCCATTTCTAGCAACTTTCTACCTCTGCTCATATCATTCCAGTAGACAGACCCATGAGGTAAAAAAGAAGAAGAATTAATTACATCATTAAGAGACTCACAGTTGCTAAAGTATTTGGCTTTTAAGGTATCTTTCTATTCCCCTCTCAAAGTAAGAGTTCTCCAAAGCTGTTTAGCAAGAAGGGATAGATTTAGCACTTTAATTTTCCTTAAGCCTAGGCCACCTCTCGATTTAGGTCTACAAACCAGGTCCCAACCAATGAGTGGCATTCTCTTCTTATCCTCCACACTAGACCAGAGAAACCTTTTCTAAATTTTTTCAATAGCCTTAGCATATTTAGTAGGAATTTTAAATAAAATGAGAGCATACACAGGTAAGTTTTGCAAAGAAGCCTTTAGGAGCTGGATTTTTCCAGCTTGACTAAGAAGAGCCCCTTTCCACCCCGATGGCTTCTTATTGAATTTTTCAACCAAAGAAATCTAGAATGAGTCCAAGGGTTTAATGCAGAGAGGCAAACCAAGATAATTTGATGGTAGAGGCTCAATCCAACATCCAAGAATCTAAGAAAGTTTAACTTGTCTATGCTCAGGAGTGTTGAGGAAAAAAATTGAACTCTTAGCCCTATTAACAACTTGCCTAGAAGCAGATTCATAAAGATTCAGAATCCTTTTGAAAGTCTTAGCTTCAGTCATAGTAGATCTTCCCATGAGAATGGTGTCATCAAAAAATTGTTGGTGGGAATAGGTTAGAAGAGAAGAGGAAGGTCTTAGACCAACAAGGGATCTTTGATCAACAAGATTTTTAATATTTCTTCCCAAACACTCAACCAAAATTGTAAATAGAATAGGAGAGATAGGATCTCCCTGTTTGAGACCTCTGGAAGTCTGAAAAAACCTCGAAGGCGACCCATTCACAATGACAGAAGTAGTAACCATCGAAACTAGCTGGTTCATTAGCTCGATGAATCTGTTATTAAAACCAAACTTGACCAGGATTTTAAATAAAAAAATTCCAATCTACCCAATCATAGGCTTTAGAAATGTCTAGTTTAAGAATGAACCCTTCAGTCTTCGAGACCATTAAAGAATGTAAATTCTCATGAATAGTGATAACTGAGTCCAGAATGTACCTACCTGGCACAAAGCCATTCTGGTGTGGAGAAATCAATTGAGGAAGCAAAGAAAGCATTCTTGTAGTCAAGACCTTGAGAATAGAAAGGAATTTGTTAATGGTTATATGTTGTTATTTTATTTTTTTGATATGACTAAATTTGAATCACATAAAATTGCAGATTCATGGTGGACAACATGCCAATCAGAGTGTTCAACAACCGCAATTTCAATGTTCAGTCAACCATAATGTTCATGATGGGAAAACCAAGAGTGATTTGTGTTGTGGCGTTTATCACAGTAGAAAGCCAATTGTGAGGAGTGAAGCAATGCATGTATCCACATATATTGGGAGGATTACAGGGAAGAGGATGGGGAAGCAATATTAAACACTTGGAATCTAGATTGTAACTTTCATTATCGTCATGGAGGTTTGCTCTGTCAAAGATTTAGAAAAGAAAAATCTTCAATGGCTATTATTTATTTGTCTTGGCCACAATATTAATTTTAAAATACTAATAAAAATGAAGAAACCAATGGACTACCATTTTAAAATTTACCTCATTCAATCAATTACATTTACCACTTTTTAACAATAATATACTGATTTTATTAATGAAGTGTAAGAAAGTTAAAGATAGAATATAATTTTTTTATTAAAATAAGTATTAATATTATCATATCTAATTTTTTTTTTAAATATTAATATAAAAAGGTTGTAATTTGACTGTGATATAAAATTATGAAAATGCTTAATATGATACTTATTGTCAACAACTAGCCAATAGTACTGATATTAAAACTCCATGACCAATTACAAATGATTTCAAGTGATAGTGCTGCTATTTTGTTTTTTGATCCTTTATCTTTGGACTCCTACTTGTGTATTTTAGAGCTCAATTTTTTTCATATTTATTACTGATCTTCTTTTTTATCTTTGAGTAATTTTTTAATGTATTATTAATTCTTTCTAATTTAATCTAATTTTAAAAAATATTAAAATATTAAAATTAGAGTATATATATAAAATAACTTCTAAAAAATTATATAAAAAATAACAAATTTATTATAAAAACTATAATAAATTAAATATTTTTAATTATCAAAAAAGATTATGTATCAATATTTTTGTGATTTGAAATTTTTAATTAATATATATAATTTATATAAATATTTAATTTTAAATTTATTATAAATATATAATTGAAAAATAAATATATGAAGAGAGAGTAAGTATTTGTCAAATTATTATAAATTATGATATCAAGAATAATTTGTGATTCTAAAATGAATTTTCATATTGATTATTATCATGATTCATCAATTGAAATCATAATACATAGGAAATCAAGTGTATTCCACAAAGGATAATAATCAACATCCACCAAAAAATTATTTGAATGCTCATTTGAAATTTCATTCACAAAAACCTTTTTCCCAAGATAGTCAATAGTTATAGACTTAGACAAAATAGATGATAACAAATCCATGTTATTAGATACCTTAATTGTAGCATCTAATATATTTTATATTTGAAAATTGTTAGCCAAATATAAAAATATAAATGCTTATTAAAGAATGAAAGAATAAATTTTATGGAGCAAATATTTAATAAAATATTTTAAAGATATTTTTTCTTAAAGAGTGCGAATCTTTTTTTAAAAAGCACAATAATTTCTATAATAGAACTTAAAAATGATAAATCTACAAAAAAAAAATTGAAAGATAGTTGAGATAGAGTAACATATGTAAAGTTAAATTAATCTTAATGAGTTAATTTATAGGATTTAAAATAATTTTATATAGTAACATAAATGATTGTTTTAATTTTAGATGATATAACTATTTAATAATTTTTGTTAGTTCACTATTTTGAAGATTTCATCTTTAGGAGGCCCAATTTATATGTAAATTTCTCTTAATATCATGAGGAAAGCATACACCACATAATTCATTGTGATATTAAGTTAGACAACATTCGTCTTCACACTAAGCTTTACAACATTCTTCTTCACACCAAATTTTATGTTAAGGTACTCAATTTTGGGTTGACAAATTTAGTGCGTACATATTTTAGCCATATACTAACCACCATGACAGTAACATGAGGATATTTCACTTGAGACTAGATCTATAAACTTCCCATCAATTATAGACCTCCTCTCAAACATAAATTACAAAAACAATAATCGGTGTAACGATTGCACCTCCTTTGGTGCAACTGCTAGTTATTATTAAATTGAGAATTTAGTTTGGAAATTCAGAGCTTAGCTTTTTTATAGAGTGAGCTTCCTTATAATCTCTTGAGTAATGTGTAATGGATCTTTATCTACACATACAGATCCTCATCTATACACCTCTCGAGTAATGTGAAACAGATCCTCATCTCTTCAGCTTTGAGAAATGCACAATGGATCCTCATCTATCCACCAAGGCAAAGCAAGAGTCAAATCCACGACCTCGACTATCTAAAGTGAAAGTTGAGATCAAGTTAGTTAACCAAAGGATCTATTTAATAGTAACATTTGTCTCTTAAAGAAGTGCAATGATTATGTTGTTAGGAACTTTTAGGTTAAGTAATATGTTAGAGTGTAAATGGAGGAATAAAATAGGAAATATATTTTTTATGTATAAATTTTATTAGTTTAGAATGCCATATATAAGTAGATGTATTGAAAATGTATATTATTTTTTTTGAATATATATTTGTATATGTTTTGAATATATATTGGGAAGGATTTTTCAAAATAATTTTAGATTCGCTATTAGTTTTGTCCAACATCAATCTTTTTTTTTTAAGTGATGTTAATCTTTTGTTAGTTGGGCACATTGGGTGTATGGGCATACTCTACCACCTAGTTTGTATTGACATTTCTAAAATAAATATTACACCATATGATAGTAATAGTTGGGTGAGTTATAATGACAAAAAATTTAAGCAAAGTATATTTAATGAAACAAAAAAATTATGATCTATGTTTTTCAATTAGCTACTTAACAAATTTATAAGATAATCGAAAGTACACTAACTAATTTCTTATTTCGATTCGATATTATACTCACACAATACTTTCTATAGAGAAACCCAACAATCAAAACTTAACTCACAAACTAATGTTGAAACAATTATATAAGCAACTACTAATATTCAACCATATTTAACACTAGATTAATAAATTTACAATTCTACAAAGTAAGCTCTAGGATTGTAGTCATTCAACGACATTGGTGAAAAATCTCTTTGAACCATTATTAATAAAAGGATGGTTGATAATTTTCTAGTTATTTTGATGGTTTTGATATCTATACCCACTATGTATTTGGAAACTATAATATATTTTAGGAATCATTTATTTGGATGTGTTTGGTCCAATAGATGTGGGTTCTTTAGGTAAATCATGTTATTATGTTTTATTCATAGATGGCTACATAAGATACACTAGAATTTTTTTTAGTTCTAAATTTATATTTTATCTAAACTTAAAATACTTTAAGGTTTTGGTTGAGAAATAATAAAATAGGAAGATAAGGTTTTGAGATTTGATAATGGATGTTAAGAACTCATATAATTAAGAAAATTGAATCTAACAAGTCAAGATTGAAAATAAATAAAATGAGCACTCTAAAAATATATGTTGTGGGAGGTCAATTGATTATATTACTCATCAACCTTTATAAAATAATTTTACCTTTTAGCATTTAGAACTACCTTTCCTATGAGAAACTAACTATTAACCTACCCAACATATTACTTTAATATTAATAAATAAGGTGCCAAGTGTCTTATAAATAAAAAATCATGACACCTTTACATTAAAAATTAAACCTTGGATCACATGAACCAACAAAATCCTCTTTATCTAAAGGGTTCGATAAGATTACTAGATAATATGACAATGAATTCATCCAATAGTTTCTATTGCACTAATTTTGGTTCACGTAGAAGCTCACTATCTCATGAGTTGTCACATGAATAACAAACATCTTGCTAGCATGCTCACCCCATATGACTATTATGTACTTTTATTATAGTCTAAGCACAATCATTTCTACTCAATGAAATCAATCCATTAAGCTCCACATAGAAGCCCACCCATGACTATTTTGTACCATGTATGCCACATCTACCTTAATTCCCAACAACACTAACTTCACTTTGCTCAACACTACTAGTGTTAGAAACACCTAATCATTGACAATTTATTGAAGTACATTATAGTAAACGCCCCTATTAGGTTAGAGATGAGAATTCCTTAGAGAAAAAATAAATCCAAATATGTCCACTTGTCATCAAATATAAAAAAGGAAAGCCAAAATCTAATGATTTGCAACTATCAAACTAAAAAAATCCAACTCAAAAGTACATCTAAAGATGAATGTTGATTCTTTGAGTGAGAACCTAATTAGAGAAGGGAATTATCCTGCAACCTCTTGGTGGGTCCTTAAACCTTTATTTTGAATCTTAAGTTATGTCAACTAGGTTAATCCCAAGGGACGTGTAAACCACAATACACTACATGTTTATATTTGATAGTACTAGTGGTATAAAACTATAGTGTTATACTCATGGTATTCTTCATAGACACTAACCATTTTTAATTTTACACAATACTAGGATGTTGGGTTTGATTGAAAGTAGACCCGTTTACATTAAAAACACCTTATTTCTTCATTAAATATATTTGCTTTTTTTTTTTTTGAAGGATATCTCAAAAACCAAAAGGTATATTTTTTTAGGAAAGTTTTCTCAACCTTGTTACTAATGTTAAGTATATAAAGAATCTAATTTTTATACTATAACATGAGAAACAAAAATCTTGGGCTAAAGACTTCATTTTTTGGAAAACTATTTTTTTGGCTATAGATCTTTTTTAGCTCAATTTTTTTTAAAATGGCCCTAAAACCCTCCCAAATCAAAATTTATGACCTTTGGAAGTTGGGCCTCCCACATTGGAAATGTAAAAATTCTAGTACATAAGAAACTACAATAGGGAGTTACACTTATTGACCATATTTTAAGATCTATGTTATGACACATCATAAGGAATATTTGAATGAAAATGGAAAAATGGAGCATCTAAGTTGGTGAGATGATTATGATGTTCTTGATAGGTACAATTTGAGCATCTCTAATAGGTGGTGGAGGGCATCCACATACTCATTTTCACCCTTTGTGCTTGAAAAATTTGTATTGGAATCCCCATTTTTAGCATGCAATACAAACAATGCTATGAATATATAAAAATATATAATCTTTTTGGCATTTAAATCTGCCTCATGTGATGCAATAATATTGGGACTCCCTTGTTTTAATTTTGTATTTTTCATTTCTATTGTGATGCACTTATTTATTTTTCATAGTTGCAATGTATGTTATTGGTTTATGCTTCAACTAAATATCACCTCTGCAATGTAATTTACTTTTGGTACTATTCCTTTCCCTTGAATGATCCTTCAAATAATTGAGATGATAGCTTAAAATAGCTTTAATGGATAACGTTGAGCTTTGGGTGGGGTTTTTAAAATTTCTTTAGAGTCTACCTCGGTTCTAAAAACCACCCATTATCCGCTCTCTTAAGATCCAGCCTGAAACCCCCTTTTAGGGACTTTTTGGGTAAGAGTATTTTAGAAAGAGTCTTAGGAACATACTTAGTCTTTTGGAAAAGAGCTCGTTATGGGAATGAGTTAGGTTTCTAGAACCCTATCGAGAACCAACAAAGGTTTCAAAACCTAATGAAAGTGTCGAAATAAACTTGACTTTTGCTTAACTTTTATTTCTTTTGTCGGCATACGCTCTAGGTTATGAGAACCACCTCGAGACTTGACACATTTTTCAAACTTCACCAAAGTTCAATGCAAAACCAATTTAAGTTAAACTTTTTAGATGGTTAGGAGGGGAAAAGGTTGTGGAAACTTGATTGATGCCCAACATAGTTTCAAAAATCAAGTATAAAAGAGACAAATTTGGCATGATTAAATTTTCTTAAGGGTAGATGCGGCTTTGGAAGGGTGTGACCAAAATGTAGTAACAACTAGCTCTAATTGGGGACAAGGATTGAGAAGGATGAAGGAATGAACCTAGGATCATTGTAGCAGACCAGTGCCTTATTCATTGGGCAAAAGAATTAGAATATTGAAAGGAGGGATCAAAACAAACCAAAAATGAGATAAACCAAAGAGAAAAAGACACCAAAACTAACCACACAACCAAAATTGAATTATGTACACGGTAAGGGACTCCTGCCATTAAAAGTGTTTGCAATTACTTATGTAAAACCATCGATTGATGGGGAGAAATATTACCCACTATAGAAAAGGGATGTATGCCTACACAAAATTTGTATATTCAAGAGTAACAAGTTAAACTGGAGGATAGGCTCATGTATGCCTACACAAAATTTGATAAATAGTCCTTTTCAGTGTATTCTCGCCATAAAAAAATCCACTTCTCATCATATACTTTGGTTACCTCTTCAATAGAAAATTTCCATTAGGATCTCTATCTGTCACTTTGAACAAGCTAGCTTCAGGAATCATTGTTTCACTAAACGAGATGAAGAGTGCACAAAACTGGTGCAAATTTGAGCCTGAATCAATATGTGGCTGTGAAGTGTAAACCTTGATGTTTCTTTCAACTAGTGCAGGTGGATTGCTCCTTGACATGATCCCAATTAGACTTATGGATAGACATTCAATAATCCTCCATCTACTAGCACAACTTTAGAATTGGCAATCTTCCCAATTGTCTTAAAGAAAAAAAAATCTCTTTCTGTAAAGGATGCTCGAAAGAGGCTCTCAAATCCTAATTAGAAGGGTGAGAAAAATATCCCAAATAGAAGTAGTATATGTACACCACGCCTGCTATGTTTCTGCTCCTTCCTCTGATCCAACATCCTTTTTAGGCCCTTCATCACTCTTCTCACTATTATTATTGACCATCACAGTTCCAAGAGAAATAGGGACACAAATCTCCAAGTTATATAATTCAAACTCATGAAATTCAAATAGAGGATTATCTATGATTTCAAAATTCTTGCTACAACTATTAGGTATGTACAAAGCATTAAAGTTACTTGATAACTTTTTATTGCTGCTATTCCTAGGCTTTCCCAATTTCTCGCAATCTTTGGCTACTATCATGAGTTGGCTGATCATTTCATTGATCTTGAAAGTGAATGCTTCGAGCTCTGAGAGTGGGGAGGTAACTTGAGTTATAGAACCAGATGGTTGTTCAACTCCTTTGTTTGTCAGGATAAAGGGTATTGAGGTGGAACATAGTGCAATAGGAGGAGAATAATCTTCCTCCTCATCTAAGCTATCAAAGTCCTCTTCTTCCTCTCCACAATACTCAACCTATATTTTGCTTCTCTCATCAGTACTAGATTTAGCTGAGTGATTTTCTTGGCATAATAAGACTTGATTAGGGCATGCATCTAAATAAGGTAAGCCTCTCATGCAATTTTCTAGGACAAGCTTCTAGAATGAATCCACCATCTGATATTAAAATCCTAGCTTGGTTTTGATCGAAATACCCAGAAAAAAATAAACCATCTTCTATCTTTATGGCTTCAACTTGGGCAACTTTGAAGTCACATACCTTTTTTCACTTCAAGTGGAATTGAATTTCTTAGTGTAAGGCAGCCATGAAGGTGATCAATACGATTTGATTGATTGGGAATGTTATCATGAGGAATCCATCTCAGGATTTGAGTGAATCTATCAATGAAATCCCTCATACTTTCATGCTCCCCTTTTCGAATCCTGAAGAGGCAAGATAACATAGTACCTGTATCAATGAGTGGTTTGAACCTGACCATGAACTTGTCCTTCAATATGTTCCAACCAGTGATGCACCCATCTTCTAAACATTGGAACCAATATGTTGCTTTACTAACCAAATATTCTACAAAAAGGTGCATAAATACATTCTCCTCTATAACACCTAAAGTTCAACATGCAATAGTGAAAAATTGAATACGGTTTTCTGGATTCTAGACACCTTCTCCAATGAAATTCAAAAATTGTTCACTTGATCCCATAGGAAATTATGAGTACCAAGATAAAGCTAGGGGCCCAAAATGAACCATCCATGGATGTGGTGAGGCTAGAGCCATCCTGTGTACTAAAAGATCATTATAGAAACATAGAGAACTTAAAATACAAAGTCTCCAATCTCCACCTGAGTAGAGGTAATTTATTTCTTACTTCTAAACTGAATTAATTCCTTGGTGTGTTTCGGTCTAGAGGAGGGCTCCAATTATGACTTGGGTTATGTTGAGGACGAGAGTCCCACACAATCTCTATTCTTGGGCACCTTTCTAACACTCTTCTAACTAGCCATTGTGCTAGCTCTTCCTCTTGTTCAATGACAAAATTTATTCACATATACTCTGTGACACTCCTTTTATATCTCCAAGATAGAGTATTTAATTGAGAAATAATGTCTTCATGTTCAATAGTGACCTAGTTTAGGTTTGTCTATAACATAGGAAAAACATTTTCATGTCAAGGTAAAACCATTTTTATTCATATCAACGCAACTGCTTTAGCTTTCTCTTTCAATATCCCCAATCTCAGAGTTGCCATAAATCTATTGGCTGATAGATTTATCTTTTTTTAATATTGATTTAAATTGACTTTATGATGCCTAGAAGAAAGACTAATTGATAACCAAAATTTGGAAAGATCACCATTTCATTCATGATGTTCCTCTAAATCTTGAGAGGTACAACTCCCTTGTAAGATATGATTTTTAATAGATTTTTTGAATATAAAGATAATAGGTACACTTTTAACCAGAAAGACGGAAAGGTAAACTAACACTTTCCCATAGCCATGCAAAAAATGCGATGAAAATCAACTTAGAACATTAACTGGAGTGAAAAGATAAATATGCTACCAATATCACAACTCAAAGATTAGATTATTAGCAACAAATAATTGACTCGAAACAATGCAGTCTTAACATCCATTGAAGATACATGGATGAAACATCAATGAATATTGCATCTGCAAAGAGAAGAAATATCCTAACACTTATCAAAGCTCAAAGAATCACTCATAAATGTTAAGTACTTCATTCAAATCTATTGCTCAAAGACAACAAACATCTTCAGAAAATTATCAAAATTGCAAAACCTGATCCTTTATTCCAATCGATTCTCACTCATGCATCAAAGTGCAAGGGGGATCAAAATTTTTGACCTTTCTAATGTCCAATCAAATCATATTTAAAAAATTTACATCATAATGGTCAACAACTTCTTGAAAACTGAATCTTGGGCGAATTGTAACCGCCAATTCACCGAATGAGCATTTTCCGGGAGATTAGTTGATCTGTATTCGATAGAGACACATATGAATTTATGTCTATTTTGAGGATGATTATAATTATATCACATATTTTGATTGATTAGGACAAGGGAATGAATCGTCCAATATTTGCAAATAAGCCTCGTTCCCTCTAGATCGTGTGAACAGCCTGTAATTTCTCAATTCGATAAATTAATGACATGCAAACTAAGGAACATATTTGTGTAGATGGTTTAAGTACAAAGGATTTCTTTGACACCAAAGCACACTTCGCTAAAAATATGTCACATTACCATTGATTTTTATTTAATTTGAGGCAACTTGAATGTCCTTGCATCATTAATCACCTTTGAGCAAATTGCTTGAACTTATCTCTCCAATCTATAAATTAGGAAGAGACATTCCTATTCTTCACAATGACAATTGTTGTTTCAAACATGTCAAATAATGTTATTAGATTTCCACAATCCATAAGAATATCAATAGTTGTTTCTAGATTCGATTGTGTGTAAGCTTTATTAGATTTCCACAATCCATAAGAATATCAATAGTGTTTCTGGATTCGATTGTATGTAAGCTTACACACAATCGAATCCAGAAACAACTATTCATGTGAAGTACCTTAAGCAACACTGCTTCTAAGAACAAGAGTGAATTCCTCTCAATTGACGATGTGGAATGTAGTGTGGTGAAGTTGATGGTTGCAGACCAGCTTAGGGAGGTCTTCTTGATTCACAATGATATAAAAGAGGGTGTGATCATGAAGATCATCAGAAAAAAATTTCCTAGCCCAAGCGCATGTGAATAATTCTGCATTGCTGAAGCACTTCCGCTACAACATCATCACACTTCCAGGAAGTTGGAGTGGGGAGCCATAGCTGTCAAACGTCTTGTGAGGCTAGCATATTTGGCATGCGTTGAAGTTCAACTAGGAAACCTTACTGAGTATCTACATGTTGGACTAGTAAGAGACATCGTTTGCATTGCTACTGCTCTGAGGAACGAGCAAGCAAAGCAGACAGTTACTTTACTCAGTGCTGTGCTGGAGTGGAATATGTTGGAGACATTTGCCCATTTCATGGAATTTAATGAGAACTTCTTCTTCCCTGCACAAATTAAGTGTCTCCAAGAGGTGGTGGAGGGCATCTGCATACTCATTTCCACCCTTTGTGCTTGATTTTTTTTATTGGAATTCCCTTTTTTGGAATGTAATACAAACAATATTATGAATATATATATATAATCTTTTTCGCATTTAAATTTGTCTCATGTAATGCGATAACCTTGGGACTCCCTTATTTTTAATTCTCTATTTTTCATTTCCATTGTACTGCACTTCTTTATTTTTTATAGCTACAATGTATGTTATTAGTTTATGCTTCAGCTAAATATCACCTCTGCAATGTAATTTACTTCTGGTACAATCATTTTCCCTTGAATGAACCTTTGAATAATCAAGAAGATAGCTTGAAATAGCTTTAATGGATAACATCGGGCTTTGGGTGGGGTTTTTAAAATGCCTTCTAAGTCAACCTCAGTTCTAAAACCCCCACCCATTATCTGCTTTCTCTTAAGATCCGGCCTAAAACCCTCTTTTAGGGCCTTTTTTGGTAAGAGTCTTTTAGAAAGAGCCTTAGGAACATACTTAGTCTTTTGGAAAAGAGCTTGTCGTGGGAATGAGTTAGGTTTTGAAAACCCTATCGGGAATCAACAAAGGCTTCAGAACATAATGAAAGTGTTGAAATGAACTTGACTTTCACTTAACTTTTATTTCTTCTGTCAGCATGCAAAAGGGTTATGAGAACCACCCTAAGACTCAACACCTTTTTGAAGCATCACGAGAGGCCGATGCAAAACCAACTTAAATTAAACTCTCTAGATGGTTGGACAAGGAAATGGTTGTGGAAACTTGATCGACACTCGACATAGTTTCAAAAACCAAGTATAAAGGTTATAACTTTGGCATGATTAAATTTGCTTAAGGGTTAATGTGGTTTTGGAAGGGTGTGACCAAAAATGTGGTAACAATAATTAAGCAATTTATTTAAATTATTTTAGAACTTAGAGAAATAAAGTATATATTATTCATTTAATATATAACTACTCAATACCTTTATTCAAGGGGTTGGATTGATTAACCCACCTATAGTATGCAAAAAGGATGTCAAATAGAATTCTTTGGACACCCATCAATTGGTGTAAACTAATTTTTGATGGGCCTTGTATGGGTAATTAAGCACCTCTAAAATAAGATGTATAGTAAGGAATCATGAAGATTATCTAGATGGTGTTGCTTCTAAAGGTCTAGAGTATAGGACAAATAATGAGTTTGAGGCTAAGTAATGCTTCTTCTAGGTCTTAAAATAAATTCATAATTAAGGATAAATAATTTGAAAAATAAACATAATTCACAAATTATCATTAATTCCCTTAAGAAGAATGGGACTCAAAATAAAAAATTAAATAGAATTTTAAGTCAAGTTTAACCATTATTAAATAATTATGAGGAATTCTCTAATATTTTTTTTAGAGAAGGGAACAAGCATGTAGATGAAATTGCTAGCTTTAGTATTGACCATTTGAAAAGAAATATATTTGGGATTGAATTAAAGTTGTGACTGTCTTAGTTCCCAACTTTATTTCATGTTGAGCCACTCCTATTGATTGAAAGCTCACATACAATGTTGATGTATAATCATTAATTTTCATTGGTTTTTGTGGACCCATTTATAGAAATTTTTTATGCTTCATTACAATGGAGAAAAATGCGAAGCTTTTAAATCATTACAATTTGGGGAATTTTTATTCACTAAAATATTTAAAATTTTCATTAAAATCATTTTATTCCTATAATTAAATTTAAAAATTATAATAATAGTACATATTATATGTAAATTTATTTACTTTATATTTTATTTTATTTATATTTAAAAGAGTGTATTTTTTGTAGAGTCCCTCTATAAACTATAGTCTTTTCATGTGATCAATGATGTCGGCGCAACACGCCTTCTGGTCTTTGGTATCATGAGGATGGAGGGGAGACTAGACCTCATGACCTCTTGCTTGCAACAAAATGCTTTAGCCAATTAAGATAGACCCTCTACCCCATTTAAAAGAGAATGTTAAATAATGTACACCTAGAGTTTGATTTCATATCATGATATTAAATGCTTCTTTCCTTAGGCCTCTCAATGTAGTTGTGACTAGTATATATACTTAAGCATATATATCTATAAAGTACATCTATCTATAAGAAACAAACATATATCTATGTTGAAGGTAGATAAAATTATCTTTTATTCAATTAAGAGTTATTTTTTAAAATTTACTGTGATTTTATGGGTTTAGATTGTGACATATGAGTTTTACAGTTCATAATATTATTGTATATAGTTTCAATGGTTTTTTAAATTTAAATAATATTTTCCATATCAAATTCTTATGTTAATTCATCTAGCAAAACTAATCATAATGAAATATATTTTACAATAGTAGCAATACATTTGTTGTGACCATGTACATTCAAACCATAACTGACATACATTTAAATAAATAAAATCTATAAAATTAAAAATATAGCCAACATATAATTAAATAAATAAATAAAAAACAAAAAAAAAAAATTATGTTGAGAGACATTTTATAATAAGAGTAGTTACAAAGTCTCATGTAGTGACTAAAAATTAAAATACAACAAACATATATATAAAAAAATAGAATTATTAAATTAAAAATATAACCAACATGCGATTATAGAAATATGTATGTACATATGTACACAGACACATATACATATACATATACATATACATGTATGTATATATATATGTATATGTATGTATGTATATGTATATATGTACCCATATACACATTCACACATGCACACATACATAAATATATAAACATATAATTTTATTTTACTTTATCAATAATAAAATATAATTAATGATATAATACAAAAATAAAATGAATAATATAAATAGAATGTATATATTAAATAAAATAATTCTAAAATAAAATAATATATAAGTATATTTAATATTTATTATAATGTTTAAAGTAAAAATAAAATAAAAGATTAGAAAAATAATGAATGAAGGATTTTTCAAAATTAAAACTAAAAATTATTTTTAAATTTGAAGAATTATTTTATTTTTATGTGTAATATATTATAAAATTATACATTACTTTTTAAACTTATGTTGATTATTTTTATTTTATATATTTAAGAATTATTTGATTTTAGTTTAAAACTATTTAAGAATTATTGTATTATTATTTTAATTTTTTATTTATTTTATTTTTTAGAGTTATTTTATTTGAGAATTATTATTATTTTTAAAATATTTTTTTATGGTTTAATTTTTAAAATATATGTGATATTGATGTTAATTTAGAAAGTTCAATTAAAATTAATTTTTTTAAAGCAAGCTGCTATTAGAAGGGACAACTCTCTTTCATTATTTTTTTAAAAGGAAAATTTCATCTAATCAAAAGAGCACAAATGCATTTAAAACATTTTTTAATTTACATTAAATAAGAGATATTTTAACTATAATAAATAAAATAATAATTTATATATACTTTAGTAAATAAAAAATAAATAGCTACACATGTTAGCAAATAAAATATTAAATGATTTTTCTTAAATAAGCAAGCAATTTATTTCAATTATTTTATAACTTAGAGAAATAAAGTATATATCATTAATTTAATATATAACTATCCAATACGTTATTTTCAAGGAGTTTGGTGGATTAACCCACCTTTAAAAGTATACAAAAATGATGTCAAATGGAATCTTTTAGACATCCACTAATCAATATATATAATGGTTGTATTTTGATTTTTATTAGACATTACATCCATTATAAAATGTCTCAACATCAAAATATTTATAATTGTTTTATTTTATATTTATATATTTAATTATGTTACTATTTTTTAATTTTATAACTTTTATTAATTTAAATATATATCAATTATAGGGGTTGGGGCCCTAGCTCGGTTGGCTAAATCTTTCCTGTTGCAGGAGGTTGGTCACGAGGTCTAGTCTCTCCCACCCCCGTGGTACCGGAGGGCATGTCGCGCCAGCGCCGCTGGTTACGTTAAAAAGTTTATACCCATTTACATCAATTCATTATTTAATTAATGGCCTTAAATTGATTGAAGCAGAAATATGCTTCTACAGCCATCTGGATGAAAACAAGATGCCAAATCTGGGATTCTAACGGGTAATGTCTGTCTTACTACGCAGAAGCAACTCCTTGTATTTGTAAGGCCTGGCCGGCTCTTGATAAAGGAAGAGCAACGTCAAATATGCTGATAGATTTCAAACTACAAATACCTAACCCAGATTGGTTCTCATTCCTCATCACCATGGCAATGCCATTTGGCTTCGGAGGGAGTTGGACTGTTGTCACAGACACCGACCACATGCTCAGAGCCGCATCGATTGCAGACAAATCAGCAGGCATAACTGCACCACACCCCAACTCCGGTTGCGTAATAGCACGGGGGCCTAAAATCATATCAGAAGCTTTTCTGCACGGCCTATTTGAACCTGGAGCCCTTTACAAGCGAGGCCGTGAGCGCGCTCTGTGAGGCGGGGCTGTCGAGAGTGGTGGTGGGCTTGACAAACCCAGTGGGGCACCTCAATGGGAAAGCCCTCGAGACCTTCAAAAGCTAAGGAATGGATGTTGACGTACTGGGCAAAGGACCAGAGGCCCACAATATCTATATCAGAGAAGCCGTGAAAGCCTGTGAATACGTAAACGCGCCGTTGCTCTACACGAGCGCTCATGGGATCCTCTCATCGGCGCTCCTCACGGCGGAGGGTGGTCGCATGGGGAGGAATCAGTTGTCTGAGTTGCGGTGTCGGAGCAATGGTATCGTGCTCGGCGGGGACTGTGCGCCGCGGGTTATGTATGATTTGATGGTAAATCGTATGCAGATTGGGCACTCGCCCGTGCGGATCGTGGTCTCGGGGTCGTTGGATTCTGTGCCGGAAGATTCGTGGCTGTGGGACGTGGCTACGTGCCGGACTCTCGTTGCTACGCGCACGGGCTCCCGCCCGGAGTTTCAGAGGAGGTTGGGCTGCAGAGGGGTGGAGGTGGTGGAGTTGGAGGAGTTCACCCCAAGAGCTCTGATGGAGTATTGCTACAGCCGCCTTGGTTTTATGTCGGTGCTCTGGGAATGTGGTGGGGAGTTTGCGGCGGCGGCAATTGTTGGTGGGGTGATTCGTGAGCTTGTTACGCTTGGTGGAGAAAGAAAGCTTGTTTCTGCGTTGCAGCACGGAGGGGAAGATGGATTTCTCAGTGCTAGGGACCATCCTTCCACAGGGGCACATTCATCCTCCTCTATCTAATAGTAACCATCCTTCCATTCATCCTCTATCTAATAGTAACATTTATTTTTATTATTAGATTGAGAGTTTAGTCTGGTAACATTTATTTTTATTATTAAATTGAGAGTTAGTTTGGTAACATTTATTTTTATTATTAAATTGAGAATTTAGTTTGGCAATTGGAGCTTAATTTTTTTTAGAGGGTGAGCTTCTTTATAATCTCTCGAGCAATGTGCACTAAATCTTCATTTACACACCTCTCGAGCAATGTGCAATAGATCCTCATCTATGCACCTCTGGAACAATGCGCAGTGGATCCTCATATGTCCATCTATTGAGCAATGTGCAACTGATCCTCATCTATGCACCTCTCGAGCAATGTGCAATAGATCCTCATTTGTGCACCTCTTGAGCAATACACAATGGATCCTCATCTATGCACCATAGGCAAATCAAGAGTAAAATCCACAATCTCGACTATCTAAAGTGATAGTTGAGATCGAGTTAGTTGACCTAGGGATCTATTTAATAGTAACATTTGTCTTTTAAGGAAGTGCAATGATTATGTTGTTAGGAAGTTTTAGGTTAAGTAATATGTTAAAGTGTAAATGAAGGAATAAAATAGGAAATATATTTTTTATGTATAAATTTTATCAATTTAGAATGCCATATATAAGTAGATGTATTGAAAATGTATATTATTGTTCTTGAATATATACTCAAGAATATGTTTTGAATGTATATTGGGAAGGATTTTTGGAAATAATTTTAGATTCGTTATTAGTTTTGTCCAACATCAATCTATTTTTTTTTAAGTGATGTTAATCTTTTGTTAGTTGGGCACATTGGGTGTATGTGCATACTCTACCACCAAGTTTGTATCAACATTTCTAAAATAAATATTACACCATATGATACTAATAGCTGGGCGAGCTAAAATGACAAAAAAATTAAGCCAAGTATATTAAATGAAACAAACAAATTATGATCTATGTCTGACAATTAGCTACTTAACAAATATTTATATATCCTATAAGATAATCGGAAGTACACTAAGTAATTTCTTATTTCGATTGATAGTATACTCATGCAATAGTTTCTATAGAGAAACCCAACAATCAAAACTTAAATCACAAACTAATGTTGAAACAATTATATAATCAAATACTAATATTTAACCATATTTAGCACTAGATTAATAAATTTACAATTCTACAAAGTAAGCTCTAATTGTAGTCATTGAACCACATTGGTGAAAAATGTCTTTGAACCATTATTAATAAAAGGATGGTTGATATTTTTTCTAGTTATTTTGATGGGCTTGATATCTATGACCATTATGTATTTGGAAACTAGAATAACATTTATTTTCTTATTGGAAATATTAGAGCAAATATATTTTAAGATTCATTTACTTGGATGTGTTTAGTCCAATACATGTGGGTTCTTTTGGTAAATCACATTATTATGTTTTGTTCACAGATGGTTACTCACGATACACTAGAATTTGTTTTAGTTCTAAACATAATATTTCATCTAAGATTAAAAGACTTTAAGGTTTTTGGTGAGAAATAATCAAATATGAAGATAAAGGTTTTGGGATTTGATAATAGATGTGAAAGTTTCTCTTGGGAATTCAATGACTTCTATAAACATGCATGTATTTTGTAGTAGAAGACTAATCCTTATAATCCACAATAGAATGTTAAGAACTCATATACTTAAGAAAATTGAATCTACAAGTCAAGATTGAAAATAAATAAATGAGCACTCTTAAAATATATGATGTGGGAGGTCAATTGATTATATTACTCATCAACCTTTATAAAATACTTTTACCTTTTAACATTTAGAACTATCTTTCCTATGAGAAACTAACTATTAACCTACCCAACATATTACTAATATTAATAAATAAGGGACTGAGTGTCTTATAAATAAGAAAACATAACACTTTTACATTAAAAGAAAACCTTGGATCACATGAACCAACAAGTTGCTCTTTATCTAAAGGGTTCTAGAAGATTATCTAGAGCATATGACTATGAATTCATCCAATAGTTTCTGTATACACTTAAAAATGGTCATATCACATTGTCTGGTAATTAATTAAATATTTTTAATATTTAATTAAAATCTTTTGATTCTATCTACGTATAAATAAATTTAAATAATTTATTTATATTGTTCATGATTTCATTTCGATTAGATATTTAATCACCTTTTCATATTCATTTCTTAATTAATTAAATAAATGTTACAATTTATTTATATTAATTATCATATAATCTTAGTTTGAATATTTTATTCAAATAAAGATTAAAATATTATAATTCTTCTAAATATCATTTATAATTAAATATTCCAAAATATTTGATTATTTCTTCTAATCTAATATTCATTTTTAAATCATTTCAAAATTCCTCTAAATCAATTCAAAAATCTATTCATAATTAAATATTTCCAAAAATATTTAATTAAATTCTTCTAAATATTTCAAAAATCTTCTAAAGTCATTCATGATTAAATATTACCAAAATATTTAATTAATTCTTCCATAGTTTTCAAAAATCAAAAATCAAAATGCAATAAATGAAATTAAATAAATTTTATTTATTTAATTTGGGATTTATCTTCAACTCCCGGGAAACAAACTGCCAAAACAGAAAATTAAATTTCTCTGTTTCTGTGCAGGCTTGTTCCCGTGGGTTGAAGACATGAATCCATTCTTCTCTCCAACCTCTCAACCTCCTCCCTTTTCTTCTCAACTTCTCAATCTCTCACCATTCAAACATACCAGACAAATTCATAGCCGTAGATTCTTGCCAGCCGGGATTGAGCCTGCAAAAATCTATAAATACAACTGCCGGGAGCTCCAAATCATATAGAATTTGAAGTAAGAAAACTATAGCCAAATTACAAGCAGCATTAGCATTCATAGAGTATTATCATAGCAGTAGCATAGCAATCATAGCAATAGAATCATGATACATCTCACTCACAACCCCTGTACATAATCACAGCCCCTGTCCATATCCGTATCAATAATCCATCTTCATCATCATTTAGGATAGTTTTCCTTTGCATACTTGTTCTGCAGCAGCCATTTGGAGAAGCTCACACAATCTGAGAGCCAGAAAGCTTCAAAAGAATCTCTGTGGATAGAGAAAAATGGGACGGCACTGAAGAAGATTTTGTTTGCTTTTAATTTAGTTCAATTTCTTTAGTTTAAGGTTTCATTTAGTGTTTTTATGTTTTCTTTTACATTTCAATTAAGCATTTTACACATTTTTGGCGCCCACCGTGGGGCATTTGCCCCCTTTTTAATGTTTTGTTTATAGTTTTTTTTGACAGGTTACAGGAAAAACAGCGGAATAGCGCAGACGACATGTTTTCGGAAAAACACTTCCAGTTTAGCGCCCGTGACTAATATTTCAGCGCCCGTGACTTATCCTTCAGCGCCCATAAAGTCTGTTTCAGCGCCCTTGAAGTATTTTTCAGCGCCCGTGACTAATCCTTCAGCGCCCGTGAAATCTGTTTAGCGCCCGTAAAATCCTTCAGCGCCCATAAAGTCTGTTTTAGCGCCCTTAAACTCTGTTTTAGCGCCCGTGATAAATCTTTCAGCGCCCGTAATGTTTATTTCAGCGCCCATAATATTTCTTGCAGCGCAAATTTTTAAAACACTGTAATCTGTAATCTGTACTCGTAGTTTAGTTTTAACTGATTCCGACGCAGCCGCGGACAGTTAATAATCTAAGGATAAAATTAACCAATCCTAGGGTAGTCATCTAAAGGATAAAACGAAGCAATCCTAGGGTAGCCATTTAAAGAAAAACGAACCAATCCTAGGATAGACACATCATTTTTCAATTTTAGCTTAAAATGAATTTTCTGTTTATGTGAAGCAAAATCTTCACTTAGTTTAGAAAATTTCAGTTTGGTGCTTAAAATTGAATCTAGTGTTTGCTTTGTTCATCAAGTGATAGGCCTATGCTCTCCCCTTAACTGGGTGATCAAAATGCCAAACTCACTTATTCCTTTTTATGCATCTTTAAGTTTTATTACAACCTTGTAGAGAGCCTGCTCTTGTGGGAAAAAGTACTCACCCAAGAGGAACGACTCAAGTGGGTTCAAGCCAAAGCCAGGCTATTCCACCCCACTATAAAATTTAAAGCAAAATTGGGGAAACCCTCTTTTGACGGTAGTGTGCATGATAACCATCCCCAAAGCCTTTGTTCTAAAGGTAGGGAGGTCTCTCGAGGGAGTTTATCATTTGCCGCACCGAACGGAAATCCTTACTACGAACCTAGTGTAGTAACTAACCGAGTCAGTATCCAAACATCATTTCAATTACAGTGCAGGGGAGGGAAGAATCTACCCCCAAGATACTCACCATATAACTGCCAAGGATTGTTTGCTCAGGGGATCCGGTATCCACTTCCGTCACTCTGAGTACGCACCTGGAAAAGACAAAAACACGGGCGCCCTTTCGGGGGTGACACGGCTGTGTGAGTCGACGCAGTTTTAAGATGTGGGCTGTTGATTGCTATGATGACCTACTTGAGAACTAAGAGTGAGTCTGTTTGAAGTGCTTGTCATGTGTAAAACCTGTTAAAACAATTTTTGAAAAACATTTTGGTTACACACTTGATGTTTAGCATAGGACTTAAAAACAATTGTTTTCAATTTGTTTGATGTGTTTTCACTACATTAATTTAGATAAAGATCATCCAAAGCACTCATTATCATATTGATCAATCTCATGTTACGAGATTGGAAATCTACAAAGTTTGTAAAAAAATCCGTTTCCAAAAGGATTAAGAAGCCAAAGAAACCTCTCAACCACAAGAAATTATTGAAGAAACAAAAATTCTTATATCAAAGTCGAAAAGTTTTACTTAAATATAGAACTTTCCTTCATAGGTATCATGATTGTGTTAGAGGTCTTTCAGATGATTATGCCATAGAGCCTTTGTATTCACAAGCTTATTTTCAAAGAAGAGCCCTTTCTCAAAGGCATAACCATAGTCAACGCATCCGTTTTAGTTATATTCCCCAACCAGCAATCGAATACTCTACTCGTCCAAATCAAATCTTACAATAGAGAACTTAGAAAACATTAGGCATCTATCATTAAATCCATCTTTTTACAAAGCCATGATCAAAACTTCATAAAGTGCAACAACCATCCTTTTCTAGATCTTTTACTTATATTCCCACCAACAGGATTTTCATCCTTTCACTTAGGGAACAACACAAGTTACAAGATTAGAAAATTTCGTGTAAATCATAGAATTTTCATTCTATCTTGACCTTCATACATACCACATCAATTGCACTATTTCACTCTTTTGATCAAAAGCGAGTAAAATCTTGATACAAATCTATGCCTGTCTTCACGAGATCTCAAAAACAAATGGAAAAAGACGAAGGAGAAACTACAACTAGTAAAATGGGTGATCGAAATGAAAAAGAAGAGGAAACATTTAATATTGATGAGATAACGGAAGAAAAGCTTCAAGAAGCAGAACAAGATCCTCAATTCCATACTCTTATGGAGAGAATCCTAGAACGTAACAAAGAAAAATACTTCCTTACATTAGCTAATCAAGGAGCTAAGTTGCCTCACACCTTTGACATAGAGGGGATTAAACAAAATCCTGAAAATCCTCCTAATGACTTTAGTGCTCTTAATCAACAGATCAAAGAATTACAAGGGCAAATAAAGGAAATGCAAGGAGGTACAACAAAGAAATATGTTTTGGAAGACATATCTCCTTATCCATTTGATAGGAGTCTTCAAATGATCCCATTTCCAAAACATTGTGAAATTCCTAAGTATGATAGGTATAATGGAAAAACTGATCCCATAGACCATGTTAGGGATTTCCGAAACATGAGTCTTGAATTCGCCTATGATGATACTTACTTGATGCGATTATTTCCACGAAGTCTAGGCGTACAATCCATGGAGTGGCTTTCAAAAATCACTCCACCTATCAAAACTTTTGAGGAGTTGATAAATCAATTTATCTCACAATACGCCTACAATATTCAACATCAAATAACAATGCTTGATCTTTGTAAAGTGAAACAAAAGGTAGGAGAACCCTTTACTACATTTTTACAAAGATGGAGAAGGTTATTTGCACGATATTCTCGTCCTATTCCTGAAAAGGAAAAGATGGATATTTTTATCAATAGCCTTGATCCAGAATTAAGCTATAGGCTTAACCTTCATTGTCCTCATAACTTTGAAAAACTGATTGAAAATGCAATCACTATTGAAGGGGCCTTGGTTAAAAGGGGAGTGATAAAACTTGATAATCCAAGTACATCAAATCAAAACAACGATAAAACAAGGTTTTGGAATAGAAACAAAAATGTTGTTAATGATGGTATAGTGGATGCAAATAATTTACGAACAAGACCATCCGTTTTCAATCTATCAAGTGTTCCAAGAAACAATTCACAAGGAAATACAATTCAACAAGGAAACAATAATCAACAAGGACAAATTTCCATGCAAGAGAACATGACCAATCAAAATACCAATCAAAATCGCGGTAATTTCAATAATAATCTTGGCAATACCCAAATATCAAATCCGTCTAGACCTTCATTCTTTTCAAATCGACGGACTTTTACTGCTTTGGGTCAATCTCTTGAATCTGCTCTCAAGGAACTTCTTGATAATAAGGTTATCACTTTACCACCACAAAGAGATTATGAGCCATGAGTTAAACCAACATCATGGAATGACTTGTATTATTGCAATTATCATCGATGTAAAGGCCATAGGACAAACAATTGTCAAGCTTTGAAAAATCTAGTACAAGATTTAATTGACAATGGTACTATTACAATTGAGGCACATCATACCAATGATGATCATCAAGCATTCAAAGATCCTTTGCCAAACTACCAAAAGGGGGAAACATCGGATACCAAAGCCAAAAGCATACATAATGTTGAAGACAATATAATCCGTCATATTTATACAGATGATAATCGGATTAATGTTATCAAAATCAAAGGAAAACAAGAATATCAATAGGTTAATGTAACAACAAGAGGTCAAGCAAAGGTTGTTTTAAAAGGAAGTTCGTCTAAAACAACTATTTCTTCTCCAACTCAATATAATCTGGTTGATCAATTGAGAAAAACATCAGCTCAAATTTCTATTCTTGAACTTCTTAAAATATCCCCCATACACAAGAATATTTTAGAAGAAGCGCTTGTGAACACAACTGTTGATACTGATCTAGATGCAAACAGATTTCAAGCCATGGTGGGACATTTGTCTTCCCCCACTTGTCTTTCATTTTCTGATAAAGATGATGCTTCTATGACACATCCACATAATTCCTCGTTATATCTTGAAGTCATGATCCATAAACATCGAATTAGACGTGTCTTAATAGATGGAGGAGCCGGTTTGAATATTTGTACCTTAAAATTGATAAATTCCTTAGGAATTTCAGAAAATGAAATTGATTCACGAAGGAAGATAACTATTAAGGCATATGATGATGAAGAAAGAGCTTCTAAGGGATTAATATTGCTACCTATCAGAGTGGGACCTGTTGTGAAGAATACTTTTTGTCAGGTTCTAGATCGAGATCTGTCTTATAACATACTTTTGGGTCATCCGTGGATCCATGATATGCAGGCCGTACCATCAACATATCATCAATGTATCAAGTTTCCATATGATGGACAAGAAATAACTATACAAGCTGATTACAATAGTACCCAAACTTGTTCTAATCTTAGGGTGAGTCAAGATGTCTTTGTGCCACACAATAGAGAAGCTCTTGTTGTTTCTTCTTCCAATCTACAAGTCCAATTGCAAGAATTAACAAAGAATCTTGATACTAAGCTGAAATTTAAAGACAAAGGGATAGGTGAATATTCACTATCTCTTTCTACTTTGCCTCCTTCTCCAAGATCACATGGATTACCAACTTTATCAAATCAAAAGACTGCAACTGCTTCTACATCTCAAACTTCCGTGCCAATCACAAAGTTTGATGGAAAATTCATTAGAGCTAATACCACTGAAGAAGAAGCTGAAGATAGGGACATCCTAAATTGGCTATACAAAGATGAAGATGAATCTCTCTTACACATTAAGTTACCTAAAGAACAATATGGTAA
>VDFB02000008.1:321935991-321990659 GCA_007258455.2 Sequoia sempervirens | reverse complement strand
GAAGAGAAATTACAAATAAGTACCAAGCTCGAGATTTTATATGATAAAGACCAACATAATTTTGAAGAAATTTTGACAATATAAAATCACTCCATCTTTATTCCATGCCAAATATTAGATATATACAAAAAATATGAAACCTTAAATGGTAAATGATAAACTATGGGAGAAATCAACAAGAGCTATGGTGCCCAAATATCAAGTCAAAATTTTAATGCCCTATTCCAAGGTATGTCTCCAAGCCATTTTAGTATGTGCTCTTAGACATCATAAATACATTGTAACCTCATCACCAACTTAGGGGATTCATTATCTCCATTCAAAGATGCTTATGATGCATCTCAATTTAGTCAATAAATCAATTCCACTATGTAATCTTATTCTTGCATTCTCTTACAAATGTCATCAATTTATTATAAGATCTTTAATGCATCTTGCAATGTCATAAGATGCTCTTACATATCTCCATAGAATTAGATTTTCTTACAAATTCTTACAAATTTCATGTACTATCATACACATAAAAAATATTTCCAACTCAAAGTTAGATTCCCATTTCTATGAGGACTTAAAAATAATAAATAAATAATCAGCCATTAGGATTGTAAGGTGTATGACACACCTATCCCAACATTCTCCCACATGTTGTATACCTCAAAAGATCAAAAGGAAATTCCCAATAACCTATGGACTAATTACTAGGGCATGATAGGCCCATATAATCATTGCACCACTTGATCTTTGTATGAACATGCTTCATCAAAGTATCTACAACATGCACCAAAGTTCCAACCTTTTCAAATATCACCTTCCATATTCAACCATGTCACAAATAGAATGGGAGTATATATCTATATGCTTCATCCATGCATGAAGAGTTGAGCTCTTTGCCAAGCTGGTGAAACTCTAACTATCACATCTAGTTTGAACTACTCCTTGACTTAGCTCAACATCTGAACAAATTCTCTAAAGCTATATTGTATCCTTATAGAAATTGTGAACACTAAACCTGCATTTATCAAAGATTGACAAATATTAGCATATTAGTCAATTTAAACAAATGAAATAAAGCATCCCTATGAGATAATTGAACATGTTAAACATGCAAACAAGACAATAAGAAACCAAAGAAACTAAATGAAAGCATATAGAAGCATATTCAAACTCTATCCCATAGTGGGAGTGGTGCTCATTTTACGTGGAAAGAATGCCCTTTCCCACCCCCTTTGATAAAGCTTCCAAGATGTGTAGTCCAATTGCCCTCAAAGATAATGATAGAAATTGGAAGATAATGACTTTGCATAAAGAAGTGGATCCATTTAAAGTAGAAGAGGCTTCTACTTATAGGAGTGAAGGGTTGAAGAAGAGGTAAAATTGGTGAACGTGGAATAAAAAGGGAGCCAATAGGATTGTGAGGCTTGTCACAATTCTATTGGATGAGGATGGAGCACAATTTGGGGAATGTGTAGAGTAAAGAGGATGTGAGAGAAATAAATGAAAATGGTTGAGGATGTAAGAGGATGTTGTTGAGAATGTAAGATAATTTAAGGGACAAGATGACATGTAAGAAAGAGTAAATGTGATCTTTGTAAGAGGCATTTATGGGTGTGTAAAATGCTTTTGGAGGGAAATTGAATGAAGGGGTGGTTGGGAGGAATATTCCTAGGAATATGCCAATGTGAGGATAAATAAGATAATTATATAATTAAAAGAAATGAATTTCATGTGCAACCAAGTTATTTGACCATGGGTTGAGTTTGACCAAGAGGTATGTGCAGGATCATGATGGGCCAAAAAGTGGCGATATGATGGGTATGTGGTCGGTGACTTTTTTTAACCCAAAATTGATGAAACAAAATGGGTTTTTAAAGGAGATTCTCATATTTCCACCAATATAAATTATGCTTTACTTTTAATTTAATAAATAATTATTATTCATTTTCTATTTGAATTATGAATAAAGTCCTGATTGATAGGTTGATTGAAAAGCATATATAGCTTTCAAATGGTATCACATTTTTTGAATCCAAAACATGTGTCACATTCTATGCTTCACATACTATAGGATTAAAAAAAATAAAATTCATGAAGTTTTGACAAAGTTAAGGTGGTTAGACATACAAGTTTTTATATTTTTTGAAAGTTTTAATAAAAAATTTATAATTAATTATTTACTTGGAAAAAAATTACAAAGAAAAATGCATCACATTCGGACATGAGTCCTCTACTTATATCTAAAATATTATAAAAAAAAATATTATCATTTTATTGTGGTTAGGGTGGTTAGATAGACACCTACTTCTTATTTTTTCCCTGAAATTTAAGTACTACTACATTGAAATTTCAAATTTTCACCAAATAGTTTTAAAAAATAATAAAATAAACCTAGTAGTTTAGAAACTACATTCAATTTTCTATAGATTCAATTCTTACATATTTTTGAAATAATAGAGATAACTTATTCAAATTTTTACGTCAAGTCACCTAACTCTGATTTTTCTAATTTTTTTGCCACTTAAGGGCCTATTTTTTCCATGATGATCCTGCACAATGTTGAGGTTGAGTTAAGAGATAGAGAATGAATAATGAGGATTAAGAGTTAATTAATTCAAATTTAATCAATTTGAAGGGATTAGGGGGTTTATGACATTTGATTTATTAAATCAGATGAGAGGACTTTAGGGTTTTAATTAAATAAATTGATTCATTTAATTAAACATGATGCACATTAGTGAGCAAGAAGTGAATTAATCAAATAAACTTAATTACTTGATTAATAGTAGAAGTGATGTTAATTAATAATATTTAGATGCCTAATTTCAGTCAAGCCTATTTGAGTGTCTACATTTTTCCCCTCTTTGAAGCAATGTACCAGTTGCATTGGTTCAAAGACTGATGTTGCCAAGATCAAAATTCAAAAAATTCCTAACTTTTTTGGATGCCTCACTATTGCCCCCAATGGAAGGAATTACATTGCTACACTACCCCCTCAAGAGATTGGGTGAAAATTTTGATTTTAGGTCAAACTCATGACAAATATGCTTTATGGATGTATGGATGGTTATGTTATGAGATGCTTAGAATAACAAATCTATATTATCCTAAATGTCTTAAATGATGATGCAATGTATGAATGATGTTTCCTATTATGATGATATGCCACGATTATGTAGGAGGATGACAATTTGTGGATGCAGGATGGATGCATTACTATTTGGTGAATGCCATGATATAATTTTAGTGTGAAAGAGGATAGAATAATGAGAAGGATCAATCCTTGATTATGAGAAAATGAAAGATTCCAACAAGTCTATAAGTCACTGAGACTTTACTAGATATGATGATGAATGATGATGATGTTTTTCTTAACTAGGGATTGGGGATATAAACAACACAACATTCCTTATGTTTGATAACACACATAGATACAATGCATCAAGGTACAGACAACCAGGATGGAATGGTATCTGGTGTGATGGACTTTGAATCAACAAATAGATAAGAGTATCCTTGTTCACATCCAACATATGAAAAGCTTAGTAGGATGTGTGTTAGATACTTCAAACATCTCAGAACAAAATATAGAAAGGAAAAACCTTCCCATGTAATAGTCAACAAGCTATTCAAAATATCCTCCATACATACCTAACAAAGCAAGTATTCACCAAGGTTACATTACAATAACATCCAACAAGCACAACAAAGAAAAGATAGTGATCAATGCCCCAATATCTTCTCTCTAAATATTTTTTAGATAAACATCCTTGAGAGGTCATGGGAATAGGCACAATAAGATAAATCATAAGAAAAGATCAAGTAAACAAGCAAGCTAATGTTCTTCATACCTCTAGCCAAGACTAAACTACAATGATGTCTCATGTTGATGTCCATTGTAGGAAGGATGAGTCCTAGGACATGATGTTATCAGATGGTTTTTAGACTAAGGGGATGATGGGATATTGATACCAAGAGTTAACCAACGTGTTTACTTATTGACCTAGACTTAAGACCTTGATGTTTTTAATTTACACTTTCAATTTCTATACTTGTTTCCAGTTTGCTTTACCAAAGGGTGAAGATGATTATTGATTTATTGTGAGTAAATGTTTATTGCGGGAGAACGTTGAAATGAGAAAGGTGATTTTTGGTTTTTTGAATGTTTTTTGTATTTTGAAATGTTTTGAGGCTCTTATGAGATTTTCAAGATGTGTTACGAATGTTTTGATTTTCAAAATTTTCAATGTTTTTGTGTTTTCTAAGATTTTGACCAAGAACCTAACCTAAGGACCTATCCTAGGGGCCTTAAGGGCTGATCAAAGATTAGCCTTGCCTATGTTATACACGTAGAGACAACATAGTTTGACTGACACAAATTCATTTATTGATGAAGAATATGAACATGTATGGATTTTCAGTTTATTATGGTAGACTCCTTAGGACTAAAATAATGTCTTGAGGGCCAATCAAAGATTAGCCTTGCCTACATTTAAGCTCAAAGAGGAATTTTTCTATTTTTGACCTATTTTTGGATTTTTGATATGTTTTGGATGTTTTTAATTTTTTGAATGTCTTTGGATTTTTCAATGTTATGGAAGATTTCAAGGATATACATGAATCCAATCCAATATAAGGAAATTACCCAAGCATGATAGACTACCCTGATATAGGCAGGAAAAACTAACCTTAGGAATATGTCAAGTATTACTATACAAGAACATGATACTTTCAAGATCAAACCATGATGTTGACACAGATAGGTGATGGAAAGATTAGTGGAATGTGATGGGTGAATGTGATGGAATGTGATATAGAACAAGCCAAAGAATCCATGGTGGATGGAAAATGCTTATTTACACAAGGTGCCTGATTGCTAGGTTTTTGCCAAGATACTTTCCCAAAGCGCCACCGAAGTGGTTTTCACTAGAGGACGATTTTTTTTCTTTACTGTATTAAATCAATTTTTATATTATTATTATTTTTTGGATTTTGATATATTTTTATATTTTTGTATTTTTGTATTTATACCTTGCAAGCTTAGTCATAAAGCATTTTGAGATGGGAGCTATTGATGGGCTTATGTAGAGGCTCACCTTCGGGTGTGGATCACTAATATGCTCCTGATTTATAATTTGCAGTGACAAAAAAGGGTCCCAACTAGTTGGGTTCAAATTTTCCCTTGTTGTCTAGATTTGGTACATTCTTTTGATTTTCCTTCAAAACAAACTCTCTAACTTGAAATAACTAAATTTTGATCTTTTTGTTATAGGTCCTCTTTAGATGTTTTTGATAAACTTGTAGGTCATTCAAAGCATTTAGGCAATGTCCATCCAAAAACTCCAACTCATTCAACCATGACACCCTATATTCTTCATCAGTAATAAGGTTCTGTAAGGATATTCTCAAGGATTAGAGATCAACCTCAATAGGTAGGATAGCTTCTAATCCATAGACCAAGGAAAAAGGCGTTGCACCTGTAGGTGTGTAGATGTTGATTCGGTAGGCCCATAGGGAAAGGTTTAACTATAGATGCAATTCATGACCAACTTCATTGACTATTTTCTTTAGGATCTTTAGAATGGTTTTATTCATGGCCTTAGCTTGACCATTTCCCCAGGGGTAGTAAGGGGTAGAGAACCAATTTTGGATGTTAAATCTTTGGCATAGTTCACGAACATCCTAATTTTTGAAAGGTGTCCCATTATGTAACATAAGGGCTTGGGCGTATCGTAATGATCAATGAGGTAATTTAGGATGAATTTGAAAATATGATTCCCTATGATATAGGTCATCAGGATGGCTTTGACTTACTTTGTGAAGTATTTTGTGGTGGTGATAATGAAAGTGTGTCCATTAGATGAGGTCGGTGTTATTTTCCCAATGAGATCATGCCCCCAATGTGAAAAGGGCCAAGGTGTTATGATCGTTTGGAGCTCCTGAGTTGGTGCATCGATGAGGTCCCCATGTTGTTGTAATTGCATACATTTCTTGACATAATCATGAGCTTCTTTCTCCATGGTAGGCCAGTAGTACCCCATCCTCAATAGTTTTTTGGCTAAGGTCATACAACTAGAGTGTGAACCACAAATATCATCACGTACCCTTATTAAGGCAATCAAAGCTTCCTTGGGGTTAAGGAATCATAATAGGGTCCCTTTGATACTCCTACGGTAAAGGGTGTCACCTAATATGATGAAGAGAGATGACTTTTTAATGAAGGTCTTCTTGAGATTTGGGGTAATGTTGGTGGGGAGGGATCCTATTTTTAAGTGAATATATCATGGTACCAAGGATCACTGGGACTAATTATTTTACACACACCCATATTTTGGTACCTAGAAAGCTAGTACGAGAAGCTACTTACAAGGAATTCATGTTTTTAGATGTTCCTTGGGATATCTATCAATGATCCAATCGTAGCTATAGCATCGGTTGCTCTATTGTTTGCTCTTGGTATCTACTCAAATGTTATGTCGATGAAGAACTATTTGAGATCCTCTACCATATTTTTATATGGGGTATTTCTATCATCCTTCATTTGATATTCATCATTGAATTGATTGATAATCAATTGTGAATCCCCATAGACCTTGAGTGCCATGATCTACCATTGTACTGAAATTCGAAGTCCTATGACAAGAGCTTCGTACTCTATAATATTATTGGTGCAAGGGAAAGACAACCTATATGATTTTGGGATACAATCCCCTTGTGGTGTGATGAAGAGGATTCCTACTTCTAACCCATGTGTGTAGGATCTATCAAAATATACCTTGCAATGGTCTTCGACATTTAGGTTAAAGATTGACTTGTTTGGAAACTCTAATACCATTAGAATTTTTTGTATATATGGGAGCTTAGGCTAATTGATTTACAATTTATTCTCCTTTGATGGCCTTTCATTCCACATACTCAATTTCATATTATGTCAAGATCTTGACCCACTTATCCATTCATCCTATGAGTGTTGCTTTGGATAATAGGTACTTGAGGTGGTCAATCTTGGCAATAAGTGTGATCTAACAAGCCAACTTGTAGTGCCTAAATTTTTGTGAGGAAAAACACTATTGAAATACATACCTTCTCAATGAATGTATAGTTTATCTCATGCCCCACCATTGTCCTACTGATGTAGTAGATAGATCTCTCTTTTCCTATTTCATCATTTTGAGCTAGAAGAGCATCAAGAGTTGTCACCATAGCTAAAATATAGAGGATCAATGGTTTGTTCTAGATTGGTGGAACAAGGATTGGTGGTGTTAGCAAGTATTCCTTGATTTGATTAAATGCTTGATCACATTTCTCATCCCATTTGTAGGTTACCTCTTTGTGGAGTAGGTTAGAATAGTGGATGAGTTTATCAACTAAATGTGCTATGAATCTTCTAATTGATTGAAGCCTTCCCTACAATTAACTATTTTAGCATTTTTGAAACCTCCATGTCTAATATTTCCTTGAATTTTTTTGGATCTATTTTAATTCATCTCATTGACACAATATATCCCAAGATCTTTCCTAAAGTGACACAAAAGACACATTTCTTGGGATTGAGTCATACCTTATATTCTTCCAATCTGTCAAAAATTAGGCCCAATGTTGCTATATGGTCTTGACGCTTCCTTGATTTGGCTAGTATGTCATCCACATAGTCCTCTATAGATTTGTGGATCATGTCATGAAAGACAAATTCATAGCCCCTTGGTAGGTAGCTCCAACGTTCTTTAGCGCAAATGGCATCATATTCCAACAATGGGTGCCCCATGGACAAGTGAAGGTTGTTTTATCTTGGTCATCCTTTGTAATCATAATCTGTTTGTATCCTAAAATTCCATCCATCAATGATAGCATTTCATGCCCCATTGTTAGGTCTACAATCATAGCTATGTTGTGGAGGGGAAAATCATCCATAGGACATGCTTTAGTTAGTGTATATTTGGATGCCCCCAGTGGGCTTGAAAATAGGTACAAGGTTAGAAACCCACTCTAGATAATCAATGGGTCAGATGAATCTAGCATCAAGGGGTTTCTATAGTTCAAGTTTGACCAATAAGGTGATTTGTAGATGCACCTTTCTCAATTTTTGTCTCACAGGATTTTCCTCAGGATACACTACTAGATGGTGGACCTCTACTTTTGAATCAAGGCCTAGCATGTTAGAATATGTACACACAAATTTCAATTTCCTTTCCTTTAGAAATGCTTCTAGATTTTATTTCTCCTTATTCAAAAGTGACTTGGCATAGAAAGTGGTGTGTGAGGTCTCCTTAGTTCCCAAATTCACTAGGTTGCACTTTTTTGCTAATACTGATGATTTCTCTTGATGGATGGAACTAAGGGGAAGATTGAATCCCTCATCCTTTGATGCCTTAGAGATGTTTTCACCATTGGATACATCCTTTGTTTTACTATTTTAGGATCAGAAAGTGACATAATGTTGTTTTCACTTAAAGATCTAGATGTTACTCTTAGATTTTCAATTTTGTGACTAAGAGATTCAATCATTTCCTCATAGTACACATGTGTATCCAACTCTATGGTAGATTATCCCTTAGTCCCATAAATTCTAAGAGAGCCTCATCATTTTCAAATGTATCTAAGATGGTGGTCCTCATTGGTCATAGTTGATGATTTGGGGATAAACAAGCTTTAGTTCAGTGACTTGGTTGTTTAGCTCAAACGATATGGTGGTGATCATGAAGACATTTGAATCCTCATCGTATAGGTAAGTAACATCGAACATATAGTTATCTAGGGGTAGGCCAGTGGATACTGGTAATTGAGGTGGAGATTTGAATTCTTTAACAAGGGTAGGCTTTCCAAGAATGGTTATCTTCATAGGGGTGCATCCAAGGCCAAGATTTTTAAGGCGTTTCTTAGGAATGATAGGTTCTAACAAGCCATTGTCATTTTTCCCGATCTTCTCATTTTTTTTGTAACCCCAGCTAAGCATTAGTTGTAGACCTTAATTGTCATCCATGATTGGAAGATTAAGGATGAGTCTTTCATCTTGATACAAAAAGCTTGATACATCCTTTTCATCCACCACCTCTTTTCTTAGGTCTTCCCATTTTTTTAAGGTGGTAGGTTTTGCTTTGAAGGTCTGAGATGTTGTGTCACTTGACTGTAGTTTTCCATGAGATCTAGGAGATTGATGTAACTCTCCTATCACAAAGGAACTCTTCTTCAACTTATAGTCCCCACAACAATTATCTTGGCTTACATCCTTAATGTCTGTGAGATTTGAGGTGGAGGATATCTTTGTCTCAGATGTGGAGGCTAAAGTGGATGGGTCAACATAGGGGGATGTGGGTCCCTCATCATTTTTAGGAACTTGGGGGATCTTGTAATATTTGGCTTCTAGATTCTTGCACTAATAGAAAGGTTCAAGGTCTCCATGGATCATGACTTCTTGAATTTGGTAAGGGAATTTTACGCATTGGTGGAATGTAGATGTGACAGCCTACATCCCATGGATCCATGGATTCCCTAGGAGAATATTGTAGGGAAGCTCAAGGTCGAGGACCTGGAAAGTATTTTTAATGATTGTTGGTCCAAATTGGATGGGGAGTTAAATGGTGCCTTGGGACACCCATTCTTGGTCATCATAGGCCCTGATGGTGATACCTTTTCCTGTTTCAATGAAATCCTCTAAAAAGTCCAAATTTTTTATTAGCTGCAAGGTACAAATATTTAAGCCTGCACCCCCACCCACAGAGGCTCATTTGACTTTGTTCTTATGGACAAAGGACTCAAGATGGAGTGCACAGTTATGAGATGGTTGGGTTGGAATATCATGCTTGGAAAATGTAAGGAGATGTGGTGTAGTGATATGTCTAACCATAGCTTGAAATTGGTTTGTATCAATGTATGTGGAAATGGAGGATGTAGATAAGGCCTTCTCTAGAATATCCCTATGTGTAGGTGATATTTTAAGCAACTTCATGATGGAGATATGGGCATGGGTCTTTTTTAGTTGTTCCAAGATGCTATAGCCACTAGGGTTAGATTTGCAAGTGGTGCTCTTGGTGGTGGCAATGGTCCTGGGATAGAGATCTTGCCAATATGTGTGGTGACTCCACACTATGCTTTGGACCCTCTGATGTTGAAAACCATTAGAAAATCATCCAATGACACTACAACATGGTCATAGACATGGTTTACATTGGTGTAATTCTTCCCTTTTCCTTTGTTGTGATCTAGCATCGAATTCGTGTATATCTTGAGATCTTAGTTTCTTTTTTATTGGTCGGTGGTTATGGTCTTGTCATCAATGAGGTCTTGGATAAGATTTTTTAGCCTCATGAAACTAGTTATTGTGTGTCCCTTGATCTCATTAAAATCACAAAGGTGCTTCTTGTTATACCAGGGTGGTTTAACTTGAGGTTCTTGGTAATTTTCATAGACAGGGAGTGTGATGAGGTTTGCTTGAACTAGTTGTTGCATGCTGAATTCAATGGGTTCCCCTAATGGTGTATACTTGTGTGGATATTTTTTCCTTGGGGGTGATCCTCCTTGAGCATTCACATTGTTGACCATTTGATTATTCGATTGTTGTTGTGATGGGGTGTTTTGATGAATGGTTTGTTGTGTGTTGATTTGATGAGCTTTTTATGGGTATGTTTGTGTGTTTTTCCTTGGGGAATTGATAACAACTCTGGCATCAATGACACCATCTTTGGTAACATTTTTATTCTTAGCCCATGTGTGAGGTTTTTCATTATAGTTTTTCAATGTCCTATTGTCTTGATATGTAGATGTGCGCCCTTATGCTATGAGGGCTCTCTCAATGTTGAGAGCCTTGGGGATCAATTGGTCATATATTGTGATGCACTAGATTTTTAGATGGAAAGATAATTCCCCTTCAAGGCTAGAGATGATGGTTCCAATTTTTTGTTCCTCTGGCATGGACCATTTTATTTTGCTAGCCTTGGATCACCATTGTTGCAGGAAAGTTGCAAAAGTCTCTTAGCTTATTTGAGGCTGGATAATTCTTCCAAGCTCACTTCCATGCCTAAGTTAAATGAGTAATTTTCTATGAACAAGTCCACAATTTCTTGGAACTTTTTAATTCCAGGGGATAAGTAGGAGAATCATTCCATTGTTGGACTAGCCAATATTTGGGGGAAGAGTCACATCAAATAGGAATTGTCATATGATAGTTCCATACAATGTATGTGTAATTCTCTGATGTGATCCCCAGGATTTCCATTTCCTCGGTATTTTTCAAATTTTAGTATTTTGAAGCCTAGTGGGAAAATGCTTCTATCAAATGGATGGGGGCACAAAATTACTTATGTGTGTGATTTATTTATTTTTCCCAATTGTATGTCTTGTATTTGTTGTGAGATCAACTTGACCTATGTGGAAAGATCATTTTGTGGATTGGGTGGTGAAGTGTATGTGTTTTGGGATGGTATGGTTTGTTGGGTGAAGGATGGGGTGGCTTATGTGTTATGGTTCAAGGAATTTTGCTGCGTGTTCATAAAAGGTTGTTTTTTGTGTGAGAAATGGTTGTGTGTATGCCTGTTGTTGTTGTGCAAACATTTCCTATTGTTGGGTTTGTTGTTGTTGTGCTAATAGTGCCTACTGTTGGGCCTATTGTTGTGTTTTTTGTTGTTGTTGCACTATTAATTCTTGTTGTTGTGCGTGTTTTTTTAAGGCTTGGTGATAGGCTTGCCATTGTAACAAGGCTTGTGCTTGCACTTTTTGTGCTTGGTATTGAGTTTGAGCTTGAGCTTGTGCTTTTTCTTGTGCTTGTGCTTGTTGTTGTGCCTATTGTGTGGCTTGTCGCTATTGTAACAAAGCTTGTGCTTGTGCTTGATCTTGTTGGGCTTGAAATTACTACAAGGCCTTTTGGTAATATTGTTTTTGAAAAGGAAAAAATAGGTTTTACAAGGATCTGAAACCACAAAGTTAAAACAAACAAAGATAGATCAAAAAAAGTCCGAACAAACAGACAGTTGTCCCAAAAAGGAAACGACAGCAAAAAGAGACAGCAGGGTCCAAAAAAAGGACCGCCAAAAAACTAGAAACAACCACCGTAGCACTACTCCAAGGTGTTCATCAACTCCTTGGCTTCCTTTTCAACATCACACATATCCTGTAACCCCTACTTAAGAATTTGAACCGTGTGAGGGGAGGCAGGGGCCTTCCTCTTCATATTAGCCTGGGTGCGAGTCGAAATCCCTTCAGCAACCGATCTGCTACAACCTCTGTCTGCATCCAAGTCCACGACCAGCGAGCCCTTTTGATTTTTTTCTAACTTTTCCACCATAGCATTGATGATTATAGCATTGTGCCTGGAAATTTTGTGATTATTCACCACAGTGGCCCTGATATTTTGGCCAATCTTGGACATATTGCACTCCAACCTAGTCAATCTTTCCTCCTGCAGCTGTTGGCTTTTCCTTGGTAAGGGGGTGTTCTATCCCTCATTCTCATTACAACTCCATCTAATCTTTTGCTCCAATTCCATGATTCTGTTGCTGAGATCTCTATTGTGGCCATTCAACTCACAAACTTCTTTCTGGGTCCACTTGAGAACAGTGAAAAGGTCATCCGTACTTTTTTCTGCCACACTCGTTATGTCCTTAGGCCTTAGGTTATTCAGGGAAAAATTAATTTTGCCCTGATTATGGGAGTCTTTAGGGGCATTCACAAATCTACCAGACAAAGGGGCACCAGGGGCTGACTCTTTACTAACCATAGGTTTATCAGAAAGAATTTCCATAGAATTCCCAAAGTACGAGACCAGTTTCATAACCGAGGTACCTTTAAAACCAAAGACGAAGCCCGGGGTAGGGCATCTAGGAGACGGCTGGGGATTAAGACAAGATAGTGAAGCGAAACCCAGGATAGGGCAATCAGGCGAAGGCTACAAATTAGGACAAGAAGGCAGAGTAGAACCCATAAGGACATTCTGACAAGAGAGGGACTGGGGAATAGTGGCTTTAGAACCAATAGGGGCAAAAGCAGGAGGGGCCAGGGGATCATTCTCCCTGCTACTTTTCGTATCCTCATCGTCCAAATTCCCAACATCAACAATTTTAGGCAAAGCAGGTAAATTTTGATAATGCTCAAAGATGAGCCTGACAAGACCAGGGTGAATAATAGAAATCCTCCTAGGGTTTCTTTCAACTTCATCAAGGCAATTCTTCAGAGAAGAGAATAAATAAAAAGGAAAAGAGATACGAACCTTGTGATGAAAATGGTTCAAAATGGCAAAGTGATACCCATACGCCCTGGTGAAATACCTATCAACCGTGATGTACTCCATAATGACTCTTAAAACTTTCCTCCAGATTGATTTAATGGACTCCACATCAAAGTAGCTATTGGCAACCTTAACTAGCTTGGCCTTCTCCTTGTCTTTTTTAGGAAATCTAATGACCGCTTCATTAGAAAATTGACGGTCCCGATAAAATTTCACACCCTCAGTCGAAAGACCAGTGATCTCACCAATGATTTGCTCATTTAGCTTAACACTCCTGCCAAACAAAACAATCTCACCATTTTTCCAGTTTTTGGCGAAATAGTCCAGCACCATCTCGTCAGTACCATGGAGCTTTTCCAAAAAAGGGACTAAACCTCCCTTTTCAATTTTTTCCCAAGCTTTAGCATTCTTTCTGTGCTCTTGAAAACAGCTTGGCTCAACACATTTTCTCTCTTCGCCCATCTTCAAAGCTCTGTTATACCATACCCTATAGTTGCTCTGGGTCCCGTTTAAGCATATTTTACTAGACACCCAGAAAGCGTGCTGGAAACTCTTCTTGAAAAGGAAAGTGACGTCAGTCCCATCAAATCTAATGAAATCGACGTACCTAAACTTTATCCGCTTCATCATGGCGAAGACACCCTTCTCTTCCATGCATTGAATCATAATAAATTAGTGATTTCACCTCATAATGGAGGTAATCATTCTTTCTCCACGTGTTTTCCCCACCCTTCTTAACCCCTTCATTGGCAAAGTAATCAGCCACCTTATTGGCTTCTCTATAGGCATGGGAAACTTTCACTTTGTCAAATTTACTTAATAAGGAAATTGTATCTTCGATCCACTTTTTGATGGTCCACGAGGGAGGGGTAAGCCCGAGAATGTAGTTTATTATATTCTTAATATCACCCTCCAACCAAAGACACTTTGTATTCATCTTAAAAGCCAAGTTAACCGCGTGATAAGCCCTAACAGCTTCCACAACATGATTAGTTTGGGTGCCGATGTCCACAACAAAAGCTGCAATAAAAGCCCCCATATTGTCCCTTAAAACACACCCACTGCTAGCTTTCCCAGGGTTGCCTTTAGCAGCACCATCAAAATTGGCTTTCAACCAACCCAAAGGTGAAAATGACCAACTAGCATTCTCCCTCCCACAAAAGTCCGGCGTGGGGACATTTAAAGCACCTAATTTAGAATTCCACTTTTCAACAGTAGCAATATCAAAAGGAGACCAAGTAGCTTTATCAACCATTTTTCTAGGGATTAAAGATAAATTTTCCTTTAAAGCCCTGACAATTTTTTCATACAATTCCCCCTCTGACTTCTCTTTTTCCCTAAACACTCTGTTGTTCCTTTCCTTCCAAATGTTCCATGACACAAAAGGTAGAACAAAAGACCAGAGCCTATGCACAAAAGGGTTTTTTAATGGAGCTTTCCATTGCAAGAAAAAGTATTCAATCGAAGCAGGGGAAACCCAAGCCACTTCAAGAAGTGTAAAAATTTTTCCCCAAATGTGCAAAACAAAAGGGAAATGAAGGAAAAGATGATTAACAGTCTCAACATCATTCCTGCACATGTAGCATCTGTTAGGTAATTGAATTCTTCTTTTACCAAGATTGTCCAAAGTGAGAATCTTATTCTGTAGCATGATCCAATATAAAATATTAATTTTAGGAATCAAGAGATTAATCCAAGCCTTAGCCCAAAATGGCGGAGGCTCCAGCGGACTAACCAACATAGAAGTAGCAGAAGAAACTGAAAAAAATGCCAGATGGATTGTCAATCTAGACAGCAAGATCATCCACCTGGTGTTGAGCCAATCTTAGAGCCCTGAAAGCAGACTGAACATGGCTAAGATCTAGACTAATGGTCTTCAGATCAACCCAATCCCCATTCCTCTAGTAATCTTTGACCAAGACCCCAAATTCCCTTTTACAATCATTCATCCATTTACTGAATTTCTCATTTCTGATTAAAGGATCCTTAAAAAGCCATCTGTCTTCCCAAAATCTAACATTATTTCCTTTTCCAACAAGCCAACCTGTTCCCATTTCTAGCAACTTTCTACCTCTGCTCATATCATTCCAGTAGACAGACCCATGAGGTAAAAAAGAAGAAGAATTAATTACATCATTAAGAGACTCACAGTTGCTAAAGTATTTGGCTTTTAAGGTATCTTTCTATTCCCCTCTCAAAGTAAGAGTTCTCCAAAGCTGTTTAGCAAGAAGGGATAGATTTAGCACTTTAATTTTCCTTAAGCCTAGGCCACCTCTCGATTTAGGTCTACAAACCAGGTCCCAACCAATGAGTGGCATTCTCTTCTTATCCTCCACACTAGACCAGAGAAACCTTTTCTAAATTTTTTCAATAGCCTTAGCATATTTAGTAGGAATTTTAAATAAAATGAGAGCATACACAGGTAAGTTTTGCAAAGAAGCCTTTAGGAGCTGGATTTTTCCAGCTTGACTAAGAAGAGCCCCTTTCCACCCCGATGGCTTCTTATTGAATTTTTCAACCAAAGAAATCTAGAATGAGTCCAAGGGTTTAATGCAGAGAGGCAAACCAAGATAATTTGATGGTAGAGGCTCAATCCAACATCCAAGAATCTAAGAAAGTTTAACTTGTCTATGCTCAGGAGTGTTGAGGAAAAAAATTGAACTCTTAGCCCTATTAACAACTTGCCTAGAAGCAGATTCATAAAGATTCAGAATCCTTTTGAAAGTCTTAGCTTCAGTCATAGTAGATCTTCCCATGAGAATGGTGTCATCAAAAAATTGTTGGTGGGAATAGGTTAGAAGAGAAGAGGAAGGTCTTAGACCAACAAGGGATCTTTGATCAACAAGATTTTTAATATTTCTTCCCAAACACTCAACCAAAATTGTAAATAGAATAGGAGAGATAGGATCTCCCTGTTTGAGACCTCTGGAAGTCTGAAAAAACCTCGAAGGCGACCCATTCACAATGACAGAAGTAGTAACCATCGAAACTAGCTGGTTCATTAGCTCGATGAATCTGTTATTAAAACCAAACTTGACCAGGATTTTAAATAAAAAAATTCCAATCTACCCAATCATAGGCTTTAGAAATGTCTAGTTTAAGAATGAACCCTTCAGTCTTCGAGACCATTAAAGAATGTAAATTCTCATGAATAGTGATAACTGAGTCCAGAATGTACCTACCTGGCACAAAACCATTCTGCTGCGGAGAAATCATTTTAGGAAGCAAAGAAAGCATTCTTGTAGTTAAGACCTTCGAAATAATTTTATAGATAGAATTGCATAGGCTGATAAGCCGAAAAGCTTGAAACTCCGAAGCCCCAGGTTTTTTTGGAATAAGGACCACAAAAGTAGCATTAAGTTCTTTCAGAAGACATCTAGACCCAAAAAATTCCTTGACAGCCTTCTCGACATCCAACTCAACAATTTCCTAGAACACTTGGAAGAAGAATAAAGGAAAACCATCAGGTCCTGGAGCTTTATTGCTATCAAAAGAGAAAACGGCTTTCCCTATTTCAGCCTTGGAAGGGATAGCAGTGATCATAGAATTATCATTATGACCAATCACCTGGGGTATAGCCTCAAGCAAGGAGTCTTGAGCATCAGGCACAATCTCTCCATTACAAGAAAGAAGGTTATTGAAAAAAAGAACAGCTTGATTCTTAATATCATTTTCCTCCTCAAACCTAGTCTTGAGCATCAATGGTAATATTGTTGTGTTTCTCTCAATGTGATACTATATTGATTTTTTGAATTTGGATTCAGAGGTGGAGGTGGGGAATTTTGTGGGATACTATGAGATGATGTGATGATAGGTTGTTGGGGTGGTTGTTGAGGCATTTTTTGAGTGATGACAAGGAGTTGAGTAGTGGATGGTATGGTTGATATGCTTAAGTTGAATAGGACAACTGAGAGGGGGGGTGAAATAGATGTCACATATTTTAACACTAGATTTACGTGGAAAACCCAATGAGGGAAAAACCACGATGAGGATTAACTCACACTATAAAGAATATAAAAACCAATTACAAAAGGATCATTGCCTAAAACAAGACTCACTGCTTGAGATAAGGCTCATTGCCTAAAATAAAGACTCGCTATCTAATAGGGATACAACCCAAAGAGCTCATTGCCATAGAGATACAAAGAATATAAAGAAGACTTGTTATAGAGAGACTACATTACCAATGCAATAAAGGATTCCACCATAGTTACTTGATGAAATTGCATGAATGATAGAGTTCACCTTCTTCTCAATGCATTCAACAACTTGGCATTAAGCTTCACACTCATCAGCCACACACAACTCACACACACTTTCTAAATAGCATCAATATTGTGTCTATTGTTTCACTTATCTTCATTATTTTCTCTTGTATAATTTTCATTACTATCTCATCCTACATTTATACTATCTCCAACCTTGAAAAAGATCCAAAGTCATCCATCCAACTTCAGATTCAAATTAGTTCGGTGTCAAACATCCTAGGGTGGAATTAGAATGAGGTTGACCCAAACACATACTTCACCAAAACCCAAAATAGATCCAACATGCTTCATCAACTTCAAAGATAGTGCTTAACACAAGGTTGGCCAAACCAGTGTAAAACAGATAGAACAATTAAGCCTGAAACTTCTAGAAACCAAAAATATGTTCAATGCAATCAAAACATCTTAACTCTAGAACTGCAAGTCAAAAGACTTCATCAAAGATAAATCCAAACTAGGAACTTTTCTCCTAAACCTCAACTAGAACATAGAAAAATATAGTTCACAACTGGTGAACACAACTCAAACTTCACAATGAACCAACAACCAAAAATATGGATATAGCAACCTTCAAAAACCATGACTAACATATCTGAACTACGCAAACATAGGGTAGAATAGTGGAACAACAACTAAATACCTGTGAACTTTATTTAATACAATTTTCTCAATATCCTCAACATATGCAGCTAATAAGCTATAACCATGACACTAATGACAACAATCGGTAGATAACTAATTGACTATTTGACATCAATTACAACACCTTCATTCCTTTTTCCATTCTTACAACAATCTCCCCCTTTGGAATTGATGGCAACACATGATGTGAAAAACCATCAAAGACACCATACCAATTCTAAATAGACTTCTCAAGATTTTTCTTTTTTTTATCCCCCTCAAAAGATCATCTTCCTCATTACTTGCTTTATCACATTAGCTTTCTCTCTTTTTCACATGCTTTCTCTCCCCTTTTGACATCAATGGAAAAGGAAAAAGATATGTTCATTGAATCTTCCTTTCACATGAGAAAAAAATACTCACAATGACAAAACCTAAAACTACCTACTCCTCCTGAGAGGTAGCCACCAAAAACATCAATCCAAAAAGATAGAACCATGACTCCACCAGACTAATGCATCTCCAAATGTATCTTAGTTTATGAAAGGAGGGGAAATAACCCCTAACTTCTCCTAGAGATACTCAAGAGTATCTTTAGGAAGAGACTTTGTAAATATATCCACAATCTAATCCTTTGTTAGAAAATATTGATGTAGATGGATGAGGATTCTCTTTTCAACAATATTTCATCTAAAGATATGTTATCTGAAAGCACATTAAAATTAAATTCTAAAATAATATGGGATGAATTTTTTGAAGAAAAATCTCTAATTGGAAGAGCACGATTAGTTGTAAAGTTATTTAGACGAAAAGAAATGACCCCTAGTTTGGAGTTATTAGGGGTTGATAAGAGGAAAAGGTCACCAGATTTAAAACAAACAATTGTTGAAAACTTGCAAGAAGCATTGGAATGTATTGAAAAGAAGAGTCAATCTAGTAATCTAAGTGTTGCATGTAAAGCGTTGATGAATGTAATTTCTAGTAAGAAATTATCACATAGAAGACAAGTTCAAGCAATTTTTGAATTACTAAATGTTTCTAGGATAACTGTTCAAAATTATTTTGAAAAGAGAAATGAAATAGATGGAAAATTTAAGAAAAATTGGGTAAATATTTGTAGGGTTCCCCAAAAAGATAGAATTTCAGAAGATGTGAAGAAACAGGTGGTTGAATATTGGACCACCCACTCTCGTGTTTATTCCAATAGAGGGGATACTATAAAAATAATAGGTGAAGATGGTACAAAAATTTCTCATACAAAAATTTTTATAGATACAACACAAAGTGAACTTTTTGAAACATTCAAGCAAGAATTTTTAAATGTGAAGATTTGTCAAAGGATGTTTGAGACACCACGACCATCATTTGTACATAAAAATAAAGTACATGAAACTTGTTGTTGTCAAAATCATGTTGAATTTTATCTACACCTACAATCATATAAAAAAGTTATGGCAGCAATTGATCAAAATTTAGCCATCCCTAGAAGCACAACACAATTTGTGAAGTCTCTTTATGCAAAAAATTAGAAGATTTGGATGAATTCAATGTTCAGTGTATACAAAATGTATGTAATGATTGTGGAGATTTGAAGAATCATTTACATGCTAACAATAATGAAATGCAAGTTATGTGGAAGAGATTTGAATATGATACATACTTAACAGAGTTAGGAGTTTAGGCCAAAAAAAATTTTCTCAAAGAGAGTGGATTACCTTACAATTAATTCATTAGTAAATTTTGCAATATCATATATCTACATATCCAACATTGTCATGGTGCAAGATGGCAAGCTAAGAAATTTTGTGATTCAAAGAATTGCTTTCCACCAGGTTGTATTCTCTCTATTGTAGATTTCTCTAAGAAATATACATTTAGTCCTCAAACTGAGATCCAAATTCAACATTATCATTCAAAGGAACTTGTAGTCTTTGTACAAGTTTTCTATAGGCATACTGAGTTAGAGGTCAATGGAATACAAAGTAGCAAAGATGATTGAATTATCATCAAAGAGGTTCAATTTTATATCAGTAATAATACAAATCATGATAGAGTCTATGTAGCTCATTGTTTCAAAATGTTTTTTGAAGACCTGAGATGACATGGCATAAATCAAGAACAATGTTGGATATGGTCTAGTGGATGTTTTGGTAAGTAAATTTTTTTTTTTTTTTTTAAAATTATTTATATTTACTTTTAACTTTGAGACTTAAATTATTTAATTGCTTATAAATAATTACTTTTTTGAAGCTAATTTGGTTTGAGTGTAATTATTTGTAACTTTACAGTACAATTTAAGTCTGCAAAAGCTTTTGTTTGGTTAATACATCAACATGCTAGACACAACATGAAATTTTTGTGGAATTTTTATGAGAGTGGACATGGAAAAGGATAACACGATGGAGCAGGTGTATGTGTGAAGTGTGGAATTTGTCAACATGAACTTGCTAGTAACTTTCACCATATATATATATGGAATCTAGAGATATATTTTTTTAAATACTTATATATTTTAAAAACTAAATTAAATTCTATTAAGTTCCTTGAAAGTAATAGGTGAAAAATTGTTCCAACATGTGTACTTGTAGGTAATTCCATATGGAATGTAAAATAAATTTTTGAATGGTGCAAAAGTCATTATTTCACTCACAACTAAACATACAACACAGTATTTTTGGGAAGTTGTAGGTACATCTAGTCAAAATTTGTTAAAAATTTGAATTTCAAAGTTTGTGTACATGATTTAATTGAATTTTCAAATTTGAATTTACAGATATTGATCTATCAAATCCTTATAATTGTCAAGCAATTCATAGTATTAGAAGTTTGCATCAAATCATGACAACCGGAAGTAGTATGCCTTATGCAATTAATGTGAGAGAAAAATCATGTTTTTGTGTTGATTGCATTGAGGACAATACAAATATTGTTCAATGTGAGAATATTAGAGATGGGTATGTTTCACAATGGGAAATGAAACAACTAATATCAATGCCTCCTTTTGTTGAAGATGACAATGTTGATGTCTATGATCCTCTATATTCAGTTGATTATGAACGTGTATTTGATTTAGTTGTTACAGGTATGGAAATTGATTAATTTAGTTAAAATTTATTCAAATATATTCTATGTTTAAGTAAGTTTCAAGCATGTTTATATAAAAAAATTATATATTAAAAATATATAAATAAAACTTTTGTAAACTTTACTTGGTGTGTGTACAGGAGACATTTTGACTATTGTTGCAGATCTTGACAATGCATAAGGTATAGATTACTATCTACTAAATTGTACGCAATGACAGATGGTGATGGACAAGAGTATCCCATTGGATCAGTCATTATTGAAGGCACATATTATCAACAAATAAATATAGATAAAAATAGTATTATATTTGTGGATTATATTCTAGGACAAAAGGTTCTACATTACAGTCACTTAGTTATAGCAAAAAAATAAATTTAGAAACTTTACCTAAAAGAGGACATGCCAACCAAAAGTGGAGGTTTCCTATTGAAGATCATGAAAAGATTTTAGAGATAATTAAAGATAGAGAGGATCTAGATTTTATGTACCAGGAGCTTTAAGTTATTTTTTGGATATATGTACATGTATGATTTGATATATATATAGATTCACTCAAACTTTTTATAGATATATATATAATATGCACTCAAACTTTTTACATATCTAGATCTATATATCTATATTGATTGAACATGTGACATGATTTAGAATGTGTTTTTTTCAAAGGCTTGGTCATTTATTTTTGGTTCAATATATAAATAAATTTGTTCCATGTAGAATTCTTAATTTAGTGGAATATATGTATGTAATTTACAAAACCTAGTGACTAAATTAAAATTTTCACTTTTTGCCTAAATTCCTTTAAATCGTCTATCCTTGATTGTATTTTTATGTTTGCCATGGAATTGTTAAGCTCACTTTCAAATCTTAAATGTGAAAGTGTTGGTATATGCTCTTTATTAGTGTAATTTTTTATATTTTTTTCTTATTGGGTTCCTAAACAGATATGATTACTTTATTTACATAATTTTGTGACAAATCAAGGATATAGTTGATTTGGTGTTTGAGTGGTGAAAAATCTACATGTGTCGTCTCTAGTTTTCTTTATTTTCTATTTTACTAATGTGACATTCAATATTTTTAATGATCATCCATTTTCATATCCTAATCATCACATCCTAATTATTATTTTCATCATAAGCATCCCCCCTCATCCTAATCATGTTTAAAGACCTTATCCTAATAACCCATAACCGTGTAATCATCCTAATCACCCCTTCCTAATCATTTATTATCATTCTAATAATCACCATTCTAATCCTAATCATTTATAACCATTATAATCCTAGAATAACCCCATCTTAGTAATTCATAATCATCTGTATTTTCACCCTAATCCTAATTATTTTCCATAACCAATCTAATTATATCCACCTTATCTTAATCATACCCAATAATTTAATTCATATCTTCTCTAATCCATCCTATCTCATTCTAATCATCACATCTAATTCATCCATAATCACTATCATTATCATCCATAACCACCCTAACTATCCCCCCAATCACCCCATTTATCCTAATTATTCCATCTTAATCATCCATCATCATCCTTAATCCCCGTCCTTCACCGTCATCTTAATCTAATCACATTATCAACCTAATCCCATCCTAATCAAATGGACTAGTCTAATCCATCTATCCTCATCCAAAATATAATCATTTATTATCCATCTCAACCATACATGCAATCTCCATCCTTAATAAAAAATCATCACTTGAACATCAAAATTTGGTTCAGGTTTCAATCTCGTTCATACATCATATCCTTTTGTCATCAATGCCCAAAGCTTTCATCAAGGGACCTTATCCTTAATCCACTATCATCCATTTTAAATCCAATCTCCTAATAAAAAATCAATACCTTACTTTGATTTCTTCTTTAATCCAAACTTTCTTAAGAACATTATCCTATCTTAAGTATAGTTATCAAATCCAATCAACTCTTTCTTGGGAACATTATCCTATCCTAAGTATAGAGAATCAACCTTAATCAAATAAAATCACCTTGAGGTATTTAAAATTGATCCCAATTCTAATCCCATAATCCTCATAATTTATTTTTCTAATCACCTACCTTGTCCTAATCATCGGGTATATTATCCTTGAGATCTATAGGCCCATTGTAAAATTTATTTTCTTTCATTTAGAGTAGTAACCATGATTTTCTATAACCTTTGGTATATGCAACTTGCATGTGTATCATTTTTTGAATGTTAGATTGTATGGGTTCTCTTGGATTGGTCTTTCTTGTTCACCTTGGTGCATTGGAATATTCATTGTAGTGAATCATAGTGATGGTGTTTGGGGTGCTTGAGATAGCTAGATATTTTGGCATCAATAGTTATTTACCATGTATAGCTTGAGACCACATGTAATGGGATATTTGGTATTTATACATGGATTGATCACTTTTTAATATATAGTTGTCATGGGAAGATCTAGATACTTATTTATGTTTATAGTGAGATTTTATCAATTTCCAATTGCATAAATGTTCCCTAGAATTCTTAAGTTCAAGAATATATTTGATTTCATTTACATTCAACTCCATTTATAGTTCATCATCTAGATCACTTTCTTTTCATGCACAATCAAATTCACATGTGTATTAGATTGTATGGAATTCTTAAGTTCACTTGAATTTATATTTGATTTGATTTACATTCAATTGGACACAAGTATATCTCATCATCTAGTTTGAATCCTTTGCATGCATATTCAAATTCATGTGTATTAGATTATATGGAATTATTATTAATTTCATATAGCATGATATATGCACAATTTACATTTAACCTAGAGTGACTTTTAAAATGAACATTTAGAGCTAAGAATTCAGGTTATCATCTATTTCCAATTGCATTTTTATGTTCCACTTAAATATAGCATTAATCTCTTAGTCCAATTGACCTAGAACTTACATATTTGCATTCAATTTTTCTATTTCTTGACCTATTTATTTAGGCAAATTCATTTCTATTTAAAATTAATTGTACATCCATATTTTTATATTTATAAATAGCAACCATTAGATAGTCCAAAATTTTGATTTCATGATGTAAATAGATGTAAGAAGTGTTAAAAACATAATAATGTGTATAAAAAACCTATTCAAACCATAAAACATAAATGTATGAATGTGATGTAAATCATAACAAGTGTATGCCATAAAACAAAAATTTATGTAATGTGATACATAAATCATAAAAAGTGTCTCTAGCATAATAATCTGATCTCAAACCATAATATTGTAAAACATCTCAAAGAGAGGGATATCTAGTATTAACAGAATCATTAGATCTTCAGCTTGATCTCTCCCTTGATTTTCCCTTGATCTTTCCCTCAATCCATGGCCTAATATCTCCCTTGATTCATAGATCGATCCCTCTCCTGATCCAAGATGTGTGGATCCATGTCTCGATCCAAGCTCTCTTAATCTATGTTCTGAGCCTCGTCCCAAGCCCTGCATAAGTTCAAGTACACACATGTTTAAATTTAATTTTTAATACATGTATATATATGTGTACATATATGTAAAATTATCTAAACTTACAATGTACAAGTTCAATGTGTTCAAACTTACAACAAGTAATTAAATTTTGTATTATTTAAATGTTCCTCAATTACAAGTATACTGCACAGGATCACCATCATGTGCCAAATTTCCAAAGTCTGATAAATCACCATACTACTTAAAATTTTCAAATACACAATTTCAATCAGGAGTTAGACAACTAGAATTTAAAATACATTACATGTATACATACATAATTTTTTAAAACGCAATTATATATATATATATATATATTATTCAAGTACCTATCATGCTTGATCAATAGCTCTACCAATGTCACTAAGATCATGAGAATGAAAAGATACCATGAGGGGATTTATAGCATGTACAATATCAGTGCCAAAAAGAAGTTAACTATATGTGCCATGGACAAGATCAGGTGCTACAGTAACCTTATTGTGATCTATAACATTTTGATGACTTGGACAAGCTAAAGGATTGATAGAAACATGATGCACATGGAATACTATAGGTTGTTGTGGAATATCCTCTGAAGTTTCCACCATGTGGCTTGTATGTATACCAGGATATCAATGTCTAATAAATCCCTGTACATGGTCAAGAGGGATTCATGGTCCTCATTGATGACCATGCTACTAGTAAATCCAAAATTGAGACTCTACACATATTATGCAGAGTTGTGTGGGTTATATGCTCAACATCTAAAGGAGTAGGTAGATTGACATGAATAAATGGATCATAAGATGCAGATGTAGCCTCATTGGGAGGAAGGCTAATCCATGGGCATAATAAGTATCTACCAACTCAATTAGATGACATCTAATCAATATGTGTCATAATAGAGGAAATGCTATCAAAAATCTAGGATCGAGTGGAAAATGGCCAAATAATTCCCCTGCTGCTACCAACTCCAAACATTTTGGTAAAACCAAAAGGTTTGGGCCAAATAATTCCCTCTTGTTCACAATCAATGGAAAATATAGACATCTAAACTATTGTTTGTAAAAAAATGGCCTTTACCTTGGCCAACATGCTCAAGATAAGATGTGTAGTCCACATCTATCTATAAATGAAAATTTGCATATAGCTATTTGACAAAATATTGTGACAGCTCATCATTGTGAGGCCATCTATGATACGCTTCCAACCATCTAGGGTATACGAATGATGCAACAAGAGGATCTACACACCTTGTAATGACATATCATCTGATTCCATTTTTTCCTCTATAATGAGGGAACATGGTTAACACATTTTTTCCTAAAAGTAATTTTCCAACTTCTCTCCATTTCATTGTGCTAGTAACACTCCTGGCAAGAGACAAATAAAACTACTCAATGATGATATCATCATAAGGATTGAATGATGAAATTGTCTCAATCATTTGATAAATCTCATCTCTAATAGTGACTAATCTATCTTGATTAAACAAATTGGGGGAGTTGTGAATTTTTTTCTCTAAATATCTTAGAGCATTGTCTAATCTAGCAATACTATCCTGATATAAATTAGTTCTAGCTTGAGCATCTTGCTCAAAACAAGGGGAATGGTGAGATCACTCATCGGTCAAGATATATATTTACCATAGAAAAATAGCCCCTTGTCATTTTCATGGTCTTTTAGGCCTTTCTTCATGATGCTTGGTCCATTTTGCTTTGATTTAATGTTGCAATTTGGCTTGAACATTCACATTAGGTCCTTAAAATTCAAATTATGGAATCTTGTGAAAGTGTTGTGAAGTGTTGTAAAACATTTATACACTTTTCTAGACTCTATTTATTACAATTCACCTAAAAATCACCTTTTCATCACTTATCAAGTCCTATTTTAAAGTGTTGTAAAATCTTGTAATAAGATTCCATGCTTTTCTAGGCTTAATTTCACTATTTATACCTTTCTTATGCTTTATTTGATCCCTTTATGCCCTTATAAGGTTTAATTAAGTGTGTTTTGGAATGTAAACCTAACAAACAACATTAAATGTGACTTAATTCCCAACACTCACTTTCAAGTCCAAGGTGGGACCCATTTTCTATGGGTGGCAAATGGGTCCCTCTTGGCTCAAAATTCAAAATATTTCAAATTTTCTTTCAGATTTTTATTTAAAATCACCTTATGTCAACCTGTGATGAGGTATATTTTGGCTACTAAGGAACAAGTATTATAAATAGGTGTTTTTATTCTCATTTTAACCCCCATTCATCAAGTTCACTTATTCACACATTCATTCAAGCATTCAAGCACTTTGCATCGTTGAATCAAGCATTAATCAAGTATTTTGGAGTAGCCATTGTTATATCTTTATATTTCTTCAATAAGGGTTTGGTAAGTTGATAACATTTGCATGTTATTTGTTTATCATTCTCTTCCATTTCATTATTTCATTAAGGGTTTGATTAACAAAGAGAGATTTGACCAAGGAAAATCCATATAACCTAACCCTTAACCATTTTTCCCCTTTTTCATGTGTGTTTGCAAACTTGTGTATGTAGATTTGACAAGTTATTAGATGTTGAAAAGTGGAAAGGAAGTCAACAAAGTGTTTCAAGTCAACTACAACCTATTTCAAGCTTGGAGAAGACCTACAATCCATTTTCTATAGAATTAACTTTGTCAACCCAACAAGCAAACAACCTTAGATCTGGTGCTATAGAATTGGTTCCTAATTTCTCAAAATTTTGGGAGAGGACTGATTCGCCATTAGTGGTGAATGAGTCCCACCTTAAGGATAGAAATCTATATTTTGTTAGATTCCAGATCCTGACAATTAGAAATTGTTCTCAAAAGTTTTCATTAGAAGCAAGACTGATTCACCATCAATGGAAAATGAATCCCATTGATGATTTTTAGTGATCTCTGCCAGCATTCAGGATACTCTAGATTCTCCATTCCCTACCTAGGTGCACTCTAATTCAGCCTTCTTTTATGTTTTGCATTTGTTCATACTTTAATTCATGTTTTCATATCACATTGTGTTTTCCAACATTGCATAATTCTTAGATTTTGCATTCGTTATCAATCAAATAGTTTATTTAATTGCACTTAGATCATTCCATTTAGTTTGAATAACATAATACATTGCATAATTTGAGTGAACCACCTAAACCTTTGACTGGGATTTATCTCTCATTTTAGATGAAACACTCCTAAGAGTGCAAGAGTAGCCTATAAGCCCTACCCAAAAATCTATGGTTCAATATATATTTGTATATGTAAATATAGAGATATGCATATGATTAAAACAAAATATACATGATATTAAACAAATTTAAATAAAATTTCAAAACTAAAACACACATATATATATATTTAAATTACAAAATTTTCAAGTTTCAAAACTTTTTTTTTTTTAACTTTATATATCTAATGAGATAGTTCAATTTATATCTATCTCTATGTTCAATAGTTCACCTTCTACAAGTTAGATAACATAAGAAATTTGACAACTCCAAAGAGACTTGATACATGTGTATATGTGTGTGTGTGTGTGCATATATACATGTGTATGTATATATACATGTATGTACATACATGTGGGTTTGTATGTGTATGTATGTACATATATGTGTATGTGTGTACATATATGTGTATGTATGCATATATGTTAATGTTTGTATATACATGTACATAAGCACATATGTATGTATGTATATATACATACATGTACACATGTACATGACATATGTATATATGTATATACATTTATGTATGCATATATATATATACATACATACTCAAGTACATGCATACATACATACATACATACATACACACATACATGTATTTATGCATACATGCATGCATACACACATACATTTTTATATACACATACATACATGTACACACATACAAATATATGTACATACATACATACATACATACACACATACACATATATGTACACACATGTACATACACATATGTATACATGCATGTACACATGGTGAACTAAAAATTTTGGGTTTTCAATTTTGGGTTTATAGAAATGTAAATTTAGGAAAAATGTATGTATGTACATACATGTAGATACACATGTACACATGCATTTACATATATGTACATGCATACATGTATACATTCAAGTACATAAGTATGTATACACATACATGCATACATATACATATATGTACATGTATGTACACACATACACACATGTAGTGCCCCTCCAATTGTTGCACTTTGTTTTAGATTATTTGTGTTCTGTTGGTAGTTGTTTAGTGTGTTATGATGATGTATTTGATGTTATTTATGATGTATTACTCCTTGTTAGTCTTGGTGAAGGAGATAGTGTAGCATTACTCACTCGTGAGTACCCTACTACGCTGTGACTCTCTTTCATAGTGTGATTGTTGGTTTATACAGATACGTTTAACAATGTTTGATGCAGTTTGCAAGTATTGGGTATTGGCTTCACCTGCTTTGTCAAGCCTAAGCATGTCCTAAACCAATGGAAACATGTTTTGGAGATAATATCAGGTCCATCATTAGCCATTGTTCTTCATTGAATGAGTATTTGTTTGTCACTCATCATTGTTGTTTTCTCATTTGGTTTCGTCATGTTATTCTTGTTTTCGTCATGAATGGAAATTGATTGATTAATTATTAAATGGCTATTTATAAGTTATTTGAATTAATTGATGTTATCAAAATGTTAAATTAAAATATTGATGTGTAGATAATTTAATCATTGAATTATATTGTTGTTGTGAAAGGTTTGATTAATTTAATTAGTCAAACAGGATATATTTATTTAAAAGTGATTGTTAATTTTGCATAATAGATATTTATTTATTTATTGTGCAAGTTTAAAATGTTTGAAAAAGTAGATATTATTGAACAATTGTTTCAACATAAGATGTGAAAATATCTTGGAGCTTGGTTTTAAGTTTAAGAGAAGTTATCTTGGGTGTCTATTTTAGTTTGAATTGAATGATCAATTTGATTGCATGTTGATTTTTAGTTAAGTCTTGTGACTTGAGTTAATTGAAAATGCATTAAAAGCTTTTGGTTGTGCAATATCTTTCACGACAATTGATTTTGGATTGCTGGGAAGAAAATTTTCATGACAGTTTTTTGAAAAAAGCTTCTTCTTTGTGTATTCGGGTTGAAAAGCTTGGAAGACAATGAATTTATATAGGGATTTGTGATGTTGGGAGAATAAAGAACTATCAAAATTTTGAGTTCTTGCTTCAATCTTCATTGAAATTAAGAATTTGGTCTAGTTTTTCTTCTTGTTTTACAATTTCTTAATTATTAGTTTCTAAAAGTTTATGCCTAAAATTAGTTTGCACTGGAAAAAATTCCATGCTTGTCTATGGAAAAATAAACCTGCACATGCAACGAAGATATAGTTAGAGTGAGTTTTCAAATTTAAAAGTAAGAGAAAATAGCAAAACCATGATTGTTTTATTCTTGCTCACGCTGGTTTATTTTGTAAAATTCACCTTTAGAAATTGTTGAAACTAAAATTCCTATAGTTAACATTTCTATTTTGAAATCAAAAGTATACCATATATCAGTATGGACTCATGTTTATCTAAAGACTGACACTATATTCTTTGGCTAACGTATGGGGGTTGTAGTTGAGACCTAGCGCAAACTTCTCTCTATATTTTTAGACTTTCTCTTTGCCTAGCAACCAATATACTTATAGCTTATTAATTTTCTATCATGAAAATCCTACACACAGCCAAAATATGGATAGATTCATTATTTTGTACCTTTCTTGGTGTTTCCAATGTTGTCTTCTATAGTTGACTTATGATTATCAAATTTTTGGAATGCCTTTGATGCCTAATTTTTCTTTTACCATTTCCTTGGTTTTATCTAAACTATTGTAGCTTTTGTGCATCGACGTATTGAGGGATTGTAGCCAATTTACTCACAATTTCCTCATTCCTTGCCATGTGAGGCTGCATGAATAACATTGCATATGGTTAACACTTGCATGTTGAATTATTTTTTTGCACTACTATTGCTTTTTCGATCTGTTCTAAAGGGTAAATGCTTTGTTTTGTATGTTAATCTACCTTTTTTTTGTCCTATCATAGTTCCAAGGCAGCATATCATACAATGGGTTCTATCCAGCCCTATTTTGGATATATCTTAGATTTCGATTTGTGCCAGAAGAACACTACAACAATGCATGTGTCCCTCCAAATCCATTTCATATAGGAAAACATCTCTCTTCTCCAACTATCCTTGCTATTCAACTTAACAATTGGTTTATCCCATCGAATTTGGAGGCATCATTGTCATAAACTTAAGCTTGAATATGAATTCCCTCCATCTTGTTAGTCTCATGTTTATAGAACCCGCCTACTTTTCTTATTGTTACATTTAGCATCACCAATATTCTCCACTTTATGCATTGGAAGCTACCCCTGAGAGAGTGTGCAAGGTTGACATGGAATGCATACCAACTTTTCAAATTGTTTCATTTAGTATCACCTTTAATCTCCACTAGACAACGCCTCTATTTTGTAAATTTTGGAAATATTTCAAATATCTCAAAACAAATTCTTTTGCAACCATATTGAAGATGAATTAACTACATTTAGTTGTTTCCATTCACCTATGTGTAAATTTGTATAGTGTTTCATCTAAATGAGCATAAATCATAGCCTCTATAGGTCCAACAAAAGTCGTGAAATTGGGAAATACTTAGCCTATATTCTTATTTGATTCATAGGTATCACAGGGGTAACTTGCATATCTGAAATAAGATATTGAGTGTTCTCGTGATAGTCGACTCAGGAATGTGGGTCAACCATGTGTATCTATTGATCAACTACCTATGTAATACAATTTGTGTTGTATACGCAACACTCACTCTCTTAACCTACATTTTGCATGCTTATCTAGATAACTATCTTGCATGGTGCATGTGTGAGTAAAATATGCATAAATGAATAACAAACACAATCAATAAGACATTATATCAATTTATTTAAACAACAATTAAACTAATTAAAGCAAAAATCCATTGAAAGCATTTAATTTCTCTCTAACTCCAAATATTTATTAAATCACAGGGGCTCTTAGATTTTGTAACCACTATGACTATTAAAATTCCAATCTAGAGAATGAGTTATTGTAAAATGCAAGAATCTAATCCTATATGATAATTGCTAAATGATATGATGTAATCCTATAGATGAAATTAACATGAAAATGATAAAAGAAACTACTATAAACTAAGATGTGGCTAAATGAAAAGCCATGATTATGATTCTAAAATGATTGCTATTGCTATCCTTAATTGCTTGATTTGAAAGATTGAATGGTGAAGGATGAAGAAATATGAGAAGATTATGGATTTGATTTGAAAGATTGAATGGTGAAGGATGAAGAAATATGAGAAGATTATGGAGATTGTTCCTCCACACAAAAACATTCAGCCAATGGATAGGAAGAATCAATGGAAGAAGATGAAGAATTTTTCCTGCAATTTGTCTCCAAATTTCTTCATGAAGGCTGAGTTGAATTAATTAGATATCAAATATCTAATTTGGTAGGTGCATATGATGAGTGAAAAGAGGAATTAGTTGTAGAAATATGCCTTTATTTGAATATTTGGATTTATTCAATTTTAGCAAAAGAGGATATTTAATTTAATAAAACAAACTATAGTAAGCTATTTATTAAATTAAGATGGAAGAAATATGGTAATTAAATAAAAAAAAGTATGTGAACTTGTTTATTTAATTTAGATGAAATAAAATATATAATTAAATAAAACAAAGTATTTGAATTTGTTTATTTAATTAAGATAGGATGATGTGATTAAGATATAATTATAGATAATTATAGAAGAATTTGATAATAATAATTAAATAAAACAAAGTATTAAACTTGTTTATTTAATTAAGATAATATGATAAAGATAGAAGAATTAGAAGTGAACTATATAAATAATTTTTTTCTATTTATTTAATAGTAGATGAAAATAGAAGGGTTAATTAATCAAATAAATTTTATTTAATTAATCAAATTTATCCAAATCATTTTTAGGTGTATACAATGTGTAAACTCCCTTTTAGTTTTAGCCTTGTTTATTTCTCTACTGAAGTAATAGTTCAGATACTTTAAACTTTCAATTATGCAATGATTTATTTTATCATTATTTGTCAATTGATATAAATAATAAAGATAAATATCTATTTATATTTATAGATATATGTTGTGTTTAAATTTAATTGAAATTTCTATTTATAGTAATTTCTTGATTAAGATTTAAAAGTATATTTATATTATTCAATTGAGTTGATATTTTTATTCCATTATAAGTTGAAGTTTTAATATTAAAGTTACTTATTAGAAGTTGGAATTCATTAAATAATATCTATTTTAACAAGTTTGAATTTAAAAGAAATATTAGCATTATGAAAAGATAAATGTTGATTTTGTGTAGAAAGAGTGTTTAAGTTATAATTGAAAATAATTATAATTATAGTTTTTTTTTTTTATTGGATAAAGAAGAAAACAAATTACATCAGTGAGAATACATGGCCAAATAAGCCACCATTAGGTCATACACAAGGAGCAAGACAAGCTGCTACAGCAGCAACAAAAACAACAATTCTAGACCATCATGACATAAGGTAAAGCATGCTGCTATAGCTGTAATAATAAACAGCTTTACAGTAGTAAAATGTGTAAATTATAATTATAGCTTTGATTCTCTATTATTATAATTATTTGATTTGTAAGAAGTTAAGATTACATTTGATATGTAAATAAATGTCTTTTAAATATGTTATTTAAATGTTTTTGAAGTGAATAGTGAATATATTTGGTAATGATTTAATTTTGAAGGAACGCTATGTATTTTGGTGCATATGTATTTTTGAGATTTGTGTATTCTTTTAGACCTATTGATTTAATGGATTTTCACAATTCTTGTATAGGATTTGATATAGTTAGGTCATGCACATTGTTTATGTTTCCTATATGGTGAATGAGAGTATGATGTTTTATGTCATAGATAAAATGTGATCATACCCTATTCTGATATGTGCATGTTGGCCATCCTATATGTTATGATTTTTGCAAAAGGAAGAGTGGCTTTCGATAAGGTCTGGAACCCAAAGTGGTAGCCAGGGTAACCTATCAAAAGTAATTAATTCAATAAAAACTTTAATAAATGTACTTTGGGTTCATTAAATATTTTAGATAATTGGATTTACTCGCCTAGTGCCTTAATGCTTGTATAAATTAAGGGTAGGTTGAGATGGTCTTGAATGGCATAGTCATTCACTTTGTCCTCTCAAAAAGTGTTTTGATTCCACATGAGTTCGTTTAGGGGTCAGGAATCAGTAGAGATTGCCAGGGTAACTCTGGATGAGGGCCGGTAATCTAGGAAGATTCACCAAGGTAACCTAGGACAACTATGTGATGACACTCTTATCCTTATACATGTTTTGTGGTCTCTTGTGTAGAGTCACCTTTGGCTTTTTTGTTTCCTCTGGGAGCTTGTTAGTGATTATGTGATTTAGATACTTTCATGTCAGTATGTGATTGTCATCCATGATATGTTATGTTCAATTCTCTTGTATGGGTAAGTGCATGAAGTTGGGTAGCAATTTCATGGCCATTTTCTAAAAAAAAATTGAAAATGCTATAACGTGAGCTTGTTATAATGCACTCACATTATAGCACATTAACAACAAAAGAAAGTGAAAGTCTTCATTTTCACTTTGACTATTTTCTTTTTATGCCCGTGGCCAAAACCCCCAACTTTCACACTCGCATTCTAAGAGGGGTATTGAGTACAAATCTTCAACAAGAGTTGTTATTTCATTGCAAGGATGGTGCCATGATGATGAAGAGGTGGGAGAGGTAAGTATTTTTTGTTGTTTGTTTTAAATTTCTTAGTTTTAGGTTATATTTGATATATAAATTTTTGAATTTGTAGGAGATGCAAATGAACCAGCAAACCCACAAATCCTCAACAAGAAGAGCAACCAAATCCTAAACAAGAAAATCAACCTCAACAATAACCTCCTCCACCAATCCCTCAACACCCTCCTGGCACTTAACAAAATTTAATGAGTGAGATTGAGAGCAACAAAAAAAAATTGAGGATTTTATTAGTAGTTTGAGCTATCCAAATGGTTCAACCATAGAAAGAATGACCCTCACAAATTCATTGAAAGATAAGTTAAAAAATGTGGATTCAATTAGCAAACAAATAACTAGATGGCAAGATAGGAGGCAGGCAGCTAGGGCATATTATGCAAATAAACTATCATATAAACAAGTATAGGATTGAAAAATTACAAAAGGTTATTTATGTTCATTATTGACTAACCCACACACAAATCAAAATCTTAGCCTCAATGCAAAGAGGTTTCCTATTCATTGGTAACACCACCAAGAGATTAGGAACCATTTTTATGATAGGTGGTACATGGTCTTTGATGACCAACCATGCAACAATTGTGAAGTCCCCTATTATTTTCTTAGGAAACTATACAGTACGTTCATATTAAACAAAATACCAAATTATTTTGATATGAGGGACTTCTAGGGAGAGGTGGGGGGTCGGCTTAGGATAGGCCCGGTGCACAGTTGGATCCTATGTGGCAAGGGAGATGAGCTCTCACTAGGCCACCTTGTGAGCACATTGTTATGCCAGTCATTGCAAAGGAGAGTGCCAACATAGATACATTGCAGGTGATCAACACTTTGACCCAAAGTGTCATCCATCATACTAGCCCTATTCTATAGTGCCATCCAGGGGAGTCTATGAGTGGTGGCCTTTAAACCCATGTGTATCAATATTGCAGGGTGACTTATTCATATGACCCCACTGGCACTCAAGAGGTTGTTGTGGAGGATCTATATGTATCTAAGAAGATGGAGAGGGTGGCTGACATTTTGCATGATGCATATGAAATTGATACTCGGGTAAAAGTTAGCATGTTCATTGAATTTAATTTATTAAATTTTTATTTTGAAATGAAAGATTAACTAATTTAGTTTTATGATTTTAATAAAATTATAGGCTCACAATGTTGAGACTGGATACACCAACCCTCCACCTACTTATTTTTGTAGTACACCTATTGGCAGGGTATGTAACTAGTAAACAATTATAAATTTATTACATGTTAATAGCATTTTTTTAAGAATGGTATTTTAATATGTGACTTTGGATGTTGAGCAGGGTAATATTGGAGGTTTTGAGGGAACACTTTCCAGTGCCAATGGATTTACTCAAACCTTCACAAAGGTAATAGAATAAAGAGTTTAACTAATGAATTGTACTTAATAGATTTGTGTAGTTTATATTCATATCATTGGTTACGCTGTATTGCACATCATTCAAACTCAAAGCATTACTTCATATTCGATAACTAATAACTAGATGTTGATAGATGACAAAATTTAAACTACAATATAGTTGTTTAGAAAGTCAACATAAGCAGTGATGCAATTTCTTCACATGGAGGCATGTTCTTGCAAAGGTGCACCTACACGACAAACTATGGATGCTTGGAAAAAATATATGAAACCATAATAGTAAGCAATCATAGACAAGGCAGTTAGTAGTTTCAAAAAATACCTCAAAGAAATGCAGTCTCGTGGCACGATGGAATTCCATTCCATCACCATGAGACCACATTTCTTCAAGGCATTTCTTCAAAATGCTCACCACCTTTTCTATTATACCACATTTTTCATACATGTGCACCAAATAATTTTATCAAACTACTCATGCTTGCTTGCTACTATGGCTAAAATCCTAAATAGGTGCTTTCCAACAAATTATGGATGCTTGGAAAAATATCTATCGAAGCATAATAGTAAGCAACAATACCATAGAGAAGGTAATGAACTGTTTGAAAAAATGCCTGAAAGAAATGCATTCTTATGGTGATGGAATGCCATAATGTGCAGTTGTTTGTAATGGCATTCCATCACCACGAGACCCCATTTCTTTTGAGGCATTTTTTCAAATAATTCAAGTTGCCTTCTCTATGCCACCACAGTTATCGTACATGTCTACAAAAGCATTTAATCAAACAATTCAGTGGCTTGCTACTATGAGTAAAATCCTAAAAATGTGTCCTTTCAAACAAGATATGGATAGGGAAAATAGTAAGCATGATAGTTAGAAATATATAGTTTAATAAGTACTCAAAATTTTGTTCATTAGATCTCATACACTATAAGTCATGACTTGGATCACTATTGTAACTTTTTTGTGATTAAATAATTTGTTGTTTTATTTTCAGATGTTGGTTGTGGAAACACCTCCAAATGTTACGAGGGCAATGGATATCAATGTATCATCCACTATACAATCCTCAATGGCTCTAACAGGGTAGGTATGAGGCAAATTACTAAATTTCAATTTTCATTCATTGTTATAGATGTTAGTTTGAGTGAAAAATCAAACCAAATTATTGATTCACAGTCTAATTTCTATCTGGATGGTTTATATAGGGCTTGAGCATGCCTTAGCATCGATGTGCAAATATTTCCCTCATGGAGAATGATCGTGAGATGGCCGTAAGTGATTTTTTTAAAAATATATCATTTTTTATAATATAATTTTTATATATTAATTCCTTTACTTCTTATTGTAACAGTTAAAACTTCACCAAGAAATTAACACTAGTAGGAGGAGTAGTAGGAGCACTCCTCGAGTGCAACAGAAATGAGTGAGAGACCTATCACCATCTGATTGACCGGAAAAGGGAAATATTTTATTTTGAGAGCCTGGAGAGCAATGAATTTTGATTCCAGATCCCTTTGTTGTATGCCTACATGGCAATTTTGTACATATTTTGTATTGGATATATTTGACATTGTATGCCTATATGGCATTCTTGTAAGCCTATATGGCTATTTTGTACCTATATTTTATGCTTCTACTGACATATATTGATGTATGCATACATGGCTATTTGGTTAATACAAATCCTTTTTATCAATGGTGTCCATATTTGCATGTTATAAATTCATAGTTCAATAGATATAAGTTACGTGTATTCAAGTGTCTACTTTACAATGTACGTGTATTCCTTATGACTTACATGTATTCCAATGTATACTTTGTGACTTACATGTTTTCATGTGTATACCTTGTATTCATGCATATACTTTGTATTAAGTTGTGTGTACTATGTATTCATGTGTATACTTCAAGTCATATGCGTTTGTGACTACTTGTGCTTCCCTTATTCACATGTACATGCTTGACTTATTCACATGTATGCTTATTAATTTTTTAGCCATAGCATTGATCATTACTATCCTTCATGGTTTGTCTTGAATAAATTAATTGATTGATGGTAAACAACTTTATCTAAAAGCAAAAAACACATTTTCAGTTGGTATTTTATGAAATGATTGATAAAAGATTCCAATAGATTTAATCCTTTGATTGGAACAACTCAATTAAGAAAAGGATACATAATACTTTTCCTTTTAGATTAGTAATGCATGGAAGTTTCAAAAATTATCCGTGATTTTACAAAAAGATAAGTTTTTATACACTTCAATTGTGCACTCATCCTATGGTTCTTTGAAAGAAAAATCTGCCTATGCCATTGTTACACTACATAGGTAAACCAAATTTTGTATTGTGGAGCTATATTAAGCTACCAGTCTCAAGACTAATGTAACAATGATACAAAATAATGTTACTCTACTCATTTGGCTTTTTTTTTCAAAATCATACAAATTGAACCCTAGCATCAATAGACTTTGTATATCAAGCTACCACAATTCAAGTTTCAATGACAAATATTTATCATGCATGTTTTAAATGACATTCAAGTTTATGGTGGTTTTGTTTTTTATATGATGTTATGTGATATTCTAATCCTAATGCATGCTTCTAGGTTGCATATATATTTATTTTTTGTTTTTACATGATTTTTGTACCAACGAACCCAAAACGAACCAAACCCCCCTCCAAAGAATTTTGGCCTAACTAGCGAACTGAACCCTCAAACCTCAAAAACTATTCCAACACTCTTCATTCTTCTTGTACAAACTTAATTTACCACCAAATTATGTTGCCTCTTCACTTTACCCACTTTTACTCCCTCAAACATCTCTTTTTCATTTAAAACTCCTATTTTCCCAACTAGGGCATCATGTCATAACATACTTTTGACCTCCCCTATCCTTCTAGACCTTTTGAAAACATCAAACTCCGCAACCTCACCCTATTTCCAACCTATTCTAACTTATTTTCAAGCAATTTCTTCTTTTCACCTCCTATAGCCTTGCTTTTAAGGGGCCTTAATTTTGAATTTTGAACATGGGTAGCATTAGTAATCTCTTCCAATGCCTTTACCAATGCTATTTTCTCATTCCTACTCCCTATCCTACTTACATCAAGCCCATATCACTGAGACACAGCCTGAACAATAGGTGGAATGGCCTATTTCAACATATTACACTTGAACCCTTAAGGGGTCGATTTGGTTGAACATAGCTCAGAGTGATTCCGTGTGTTTGGATGTGAAAGAGGAAAAATTCCTAGCATAAACATACCTATTCAGACATGTTGGAATAGTTTTTTTAGTCACACAAGTTTTAGAACAAAAGTTGGACCACTTTTCAACTTTCCACTCCTTGCATTTGACACTTTTTCCATCAACTGAAAATTGGATACCACAGGAAAACCACTCTGAGATTAAAAAAAAAAACCAAGAGAGGTTATTGCAAAGGGCCCAACATGATCCCATAGGATTAGATGAGAAGTTTCTAAGCATCATGATATCTGAGTAACAACATGTTGAAGTTTGCAACCATTTTGCACTTTGGACCCTTAAGGGATCGATCCGGTCGAATATAGCTCCGAGTGATTCCGCATGTTTGGGTGTGAAAGAGGAACATGCCTAGTGTAAACATACCTATTCAAACACATTGGAACAGTTTGTTTGGTCACACAAATTGCAGAATGAAAGTTGTACCACTTTGCAACTTTCCATGGCTTCCATTTGACACTTTTTCCATCAACTGAAAGCTAGACACCACAAGAAAACCACTCTAAGATAACAAAAACTGACAGAGGTTATTGTAGAGGGAACCAACATAATCCCATAGGATTAGATGATAATTTTCTAAGCATCACAGTATCTGAGTAACAACATGCTAAAGTTTGTAGCCATTTTGCACTTTGGACCCTTAAGGGATCAATCCGATTGAATGTAGCTTCAAGTGATTCCATATGTTTGGGTGTGAAAGAGGACCATGCCAAGCATAAAAATACCTGTTCAGATGTGTTGGAATAGTTTGTTTGGTCACATGAGTTGCAGAATGAAAGTTGCACCACTTTGCAACTTTCCACTGCATCCATTTGACACTTTTTCCATCAACTGGAAACTAGACACCATAGGAAAAAAACTCCAAGCTAACAAAAATTGAGAGAGGTTATTGTAGAGGGGACCAACATGATCCCATTGGATAAAACAATAATTTTCTAAGTGTCATGGTATCCAAGTAATAGCATGCTAAAGTTTGTAGCCATTTTGCACTTTAGACCCTTAAGGGATTGATCCGGTTGAATGTAGCTCAAAGAGATTCCATGTGGTTGGGTGCGAAAGAGGACCATTCCTAATGTAAAAATACCTATTCAGATTCATTGGAACAACTCGTTTGGTCACACGAGTTGCAGAATGAAAGTTGCACCACTTTTCAACTTTCCACTGCTTCCATTTGACACATTTTCCATCAACTAAAAACTGAACACCATAAGAAAACCACTCTGAGATAACAAAAACTAAGAGAGATCATTGTAGAGGGGTCCAACACAATCCCATAGGATTAGACAAGAATTTTCTAAGAATCACGGTATTTGAGTAGCAACATGTTGAAGTTTGCAGCCATTTTTCACTTTGGACCCTTAAGGGATCAATCCGGTTGAATGTAGCTCGGAGTGATTTCACATGTTTGGGTGTGAAAAAGGACCATTCCTAGCGTAAACATACCTATTTAGACATGTTGAAATGGTCTGTTTGGTAACACGAGTTGCAAAACAAAAGTTTCATCACTTTACAACTTTCTACTGCTTGCGTTTGACACTTTTTCCATCAACAAAAAATTGGAAACCACAAGAAAACCACTCCGAGGTAACAAAAATTGAGAGAGGTTATTGTAGATGGCCCCAACATAATCCCATAGGTTTAGATGGATATTTCATAAGTGCCATGGTGTCTGAGTAATACCCCATCAAATATTGTTACCCTTTTGCACTTTGGGATTTGATGTTTCATTGAACTATACAGTTTCGTACAAGGTGATTGTGCTCTCTTTTGATGGAATTTGGTGGGAAGTAGACTTAACTCTATTTTAGTTTTGGTTTGGTTGGATTTCAAATGATTTTGTATATTTTAGAAGCTAATTACTGAGGTTTAGTTTGTATACCCTATTTTAAGGGTTTTGAGTGCATTAAAATGGCATATTAAGCCTTTCACCCACTATATTCTTCTATAACTCAATGGAAAAGCTTAGTTATGGTTATAAAACATGTGTGCATAGTTTTTTGTGCAAGGTAGGTGAATAGAGGGTTTTTAGGTGATTCCCTAGATGTCAAATGGTGCATTTTTGTGTGGAAAATGGTGGTTTATTGCTAGGGTTTGAAAAAATATTTGGGGGTAGCATATCTCTTGAACTTTTAAGCTTGTGCAAACCTTTATAAAGGTGTTTTAGGCTTTGGTTGGCTATGGAAAGGTTTCTAGTATCGGTTTTCAATAAACCCTTGCCTAACTTATAGTCTCCAAATCTCATCAAATGGGCTTATCTTTTAGAAAATGTCATCCAATGGCCAACCAAACATCAATCAAGATTTAATACATACCCCAAGAAAAATTCACAAGAGATCATACCATGTTTCTTTGTACCATCATTAAGATCCAATAGACCACCTTACATAAAGGCTACTAAATTAGCCCTATTTACAAAGAGACAACATTTTAAACACTAGATCTTCACTCAAACTCCTGAAACAATAGTATGTTATATGTCAAAACCTCCAATTCCATGATTTGTTTCCAGGTCCAAGACATCTAGATCCCTAATACACCAAACCCTCTATTTCAAGCAAAATACTTGGGGTTTTAATGAAACTCCTATCTCCCACACCTGCCATACCCAAACAAAGCACCAAACACACTTACCAGACCCTACACATGGTGAATAATACATTACATGGATAGTTCTTCCCACATTTTTTCAAAACACCACTTGAAACCCTCATTTTCATCATGAAAATACCCTGCTACAACCCTAGAACATCATCCCAAACACCAAACCTTGACTCCACAACATTCAAAACATGTTAGACATGTATTTTGCAAGTTATAGGACCCATTCCACAAGTTACAATAGGCACAAAAAGTGGAATGGATTGAATTACATCATGAAACCCTTCAATCCAAGAACACTATGAAAGTAGGTAGCGGTAGTAAAAACAAGATAACCTTCTTGCCCCTGCTAAATTTTGGACCACATCCATTATCTCCACATAAAACTCAACATCCTTGGTCTTCTTGGTTCCCATGCCTTGATATGGTTATGTAAATGAAAATGAAGCAAAGTAATCATCTCCTTCTCTGCTGGCTAGAAGAATGCATGCTTAATGTTTTGATACATGATATCAAATCTCTCTTCTACTCTCATGGTTGAATATCGAAATCCAGTATGGTGGGCCTCTAAATTTCTAATCATCTTTCTTCCTCTTCCACCAAATTCTAGCCTGATCCACACATCTACCAACCTAATAGGCTTTGTTTTTGAAAGCTAAAGTTTCTCCTGAGTCACCAATGTAGCTCTCTTTTCCTTTTTAGATTCTTTCATTGCTACAAATCATCTCTAGGATATAATCATTTGTACCACATGGTTGATGTGCTTTGAATCCTTGCATCTAAAGTAAATTTCCTTTACATAAATACTGCTAGGGAATTTCAATGTTGTCATTATAGTTGGTATTAAAGCTAGTACCTGCAACATGAAGAGTGATTTTGATTCCTTTTCTATATTAGATGGTTCATATCCTTGATTTAACTCTTCCAAATTATTAGAATCAAAATCACTAGCTTCCATATTCAAAAATTCCTAACCAACATCTTCAATAAATTTATTTGGATCAGCAGTAAGTCTTCAAAATTGGCCGCTAGTAAAAATCCATTCTGCTTTCATAATACTTTATAACCATGGAGTTCAGTCATTCCTTGATGCCATCAAGTGAAGATTGAGGAATGGCATCAATGCGGAGTACACCCCACTTCAAGTCTTTGAAAGAAATAGCCATATCAAATTCTTTTTTCCCAAGTCCTACTCTCTCAAAATTAACAATCTCAATCTCACTAATAGCGATTACTAAGAAAGGTAATTCCACCAACTCTGCCGAGTAGTTTACCATAAGAATAGTAAAAGAAGAGAATTTGAAATAAACTCCATGAAAACCAAGCTCTCTAAATGGTATATCAAACTCTAGTTCAAAATATTTTAGATGAGGCTGCTCCCATAGCTCTCTTACTCGCTTGACAAATCCTTGAGACTATGTATTGTTTTTATTTTTCTTGTCCCTCTCTTGTTGTTCTTCCTCAATTTCATCAAGATAATACATTGACCTTCTTTCCCCTCCTAAATTTTAGACCACATCCATTTCCTCCACATAAAACTATACATCCATTGTAGTTGGTATTAAAGTTGGTTCTTGCAACATTGAAAATTATCCTTATATAAGAATTCCCTCCATCTTGTTGGCTTGTAACACTCTTGATGATGGCTACATGAAATATGATTTTGATTCCTCTTCTACATCAGATGGTTCATATATCCTTGTTTGGATTCTTCCGAATTATCAAAATCAGAATCACTAGCTTCCATATTCAAAAATTCCCAACCACCATCTTCAATAAATTGGCCACTAGTTCAAGTTCATTCTGCTTTCATAATACTTTATATCCATGGAGTTCAGTCATTCCTTGATGCCATCAAGTGAAGATTGAGGAATGGTTTCAATGAAGAGTACATCCCACTTGAAATCTTTGAAAATAATAACCATATCAAATGCCTTTTTCCCAAGTCATACTCTCTCAAGGTTAACAATCTCAATCTCACTAATAGTGATTACTAAGAAAGCTAATTTCACCAACTCTATCAAACAGTTTACCGTAGGAACAATAAAATCAAAGCCTTTGAAATGAACTCCATGAAAACCAAGCTCTCTAAATGGTATATCAAACTTTTAGACCTCATTCTTGTACATTTTCAACCAAATTCAAAGATTTTCCTTCAAAAGGCTACAAATTCAAATATTGACAATTTTGTAGCAAGAATGCATTTTTTTGTACATTTGACCACCAAGACTCAAAAAATCACCATAATAAACCTTATATCATCTTGAATGACCTTATTTAGCATAAATAAACACAAAATACCTTAATCTAATCTACTAACCGCCTATCAACCTTCAAAAAGTGAAATTTTGCAACTAGGAGACTGGGTGCTCCTGCATCAAAATTACATTGTGTTTGAGCCTTCAAGAGGCTTTAAATCTAGCCTTTAAAAATGATTCTACATATTTCCAATCATTCCTAACCATTGATCTTGTAACTAAGATGACTTATTACATTATAAATCAATTGACCGTGTAATATAACCTTATTCAATTGGCAATTTACTCAAAACACAATTTACTAACTTAAAAGAATTCCATGAACCAAATTTGCTCAATAACCTTGGTGCCCCTATACCAAATTTCAATATTTCAATAAATGTCATTACAAGTACAAATCTCATTACAATGCCTTAGGTAATTTTTTCTCACAGATATTTTACATTGTCACTCATACATTTGAGATTCTCTTATAATGTCATAGGTTTTCATTTAGAGGTTAACTTCAAATGAGTAACTTGAGATTCCTTTGCAAAGCTTCACATGCTCTTTTATAATGGCTTCAAATCCAAATTGAGATTTGTCAAGATCATCAAAATAAGGATGTTGCATTGCTTTTTTGGCTGAGATTCTCTTCAATGGCTCAAAAATCAACATTTTTTGCAAGGAGAGACCAATCAATTTTTACTAGTTTAGTTATAGATGTATGCAAAGTGAAAGAATAAAAAAAATAGCTCATCCAAAATGGAAATGAAATGAAAATATATGGAAGGCACTTATAGATAGGCATGGAAGTCTCTCAACTTAGTCACTCCTGGTCATACATCTTCACTAGGAGTTCCAAGATACCTATTGCACACAACACCTCTCATGAATCTAGAATATCTTGATATTTGAGATGCTCTTATAATGTCTACATCATAGGTGCTCATGATAAGGTTAAATTCAAATGAATAACTTGAAATTTACTCACCAAGTCGCACACACTTTTGTAATGGCTTGAAATCATAATTGATATTTGTCAAGATCATCAAAATAGGGATGTTGCATTGCTTTTATGCTTGAGATTCTCTTGGATGCTTCATAAATCTGCATTTTCTGCAAGGGGACACTAATCAATGTTTACCGAGTTACTTACAAATATGCAAAGTAAAATAAGATGATATCATTGGCATCAAAAAAATTAACATGGATACAAGTATAAATTAATAAGAACCATTGTGCATGTACTTACAAATTAATCCAATGAACCATTTGGGTCTGCTCTACTCTTTATTGTGTCAAGTATTGCCTCATGGTCAGACTCACGGACCTTCCACAAGGTCTTGTTCAAAGGTCTACCCCCATATTTTCTCAAACAAACAATGGATTCCACAACAAGGTTTGAGTAATGAGGAATCTTACAATGTGTGTCAAAGTCTTCAAACAGCCAATGTTTAACACTCTTATGTGGGCACCTTCTAAGCCATGTTCCAGTAACAACAACTAAGCCTATAGGGTATTCAATGTTTCTTCCATCTATAACTGGGGCTTCCAATTTATTTTTGGCCTCAACATAACAACACAAGTAATAGTCCATTCACTCTCCGTTCTCTTCATCTGCAATAATTGCATAAACATGCCCTGCATTGATATGTGCAACAAATCACTTGAAATTAGTTTACATTATGAATATAATACAAAGTAAGATAACAATATGGAATTTCAAAAACTAAGCAAGTAGATATATTACCTGGTTGAACTAGATATGAAACATGTTCAAAGTCGACCGATGATTCTATTTGTGTTAGTTACAATTCCATCGGAGGATGATACATGTGAAGTGGACTAAGATAACTTGTCAACCATTTTTCAACCCACTCCCCTGACTCACAATAATTCTAGGCTTGCATTGTATATGAAGAACAAAAGCATACCCTCTTATGTGAATCGATACTCCATGAACCTACATTTGAGCTAAGGAAAGAGTGTAGCTCACTCAATCCTATTAGTGTACAATAATCCTCATATGGTGCAATGTTAGGATTATCCATCAACCAAAAAAATCTACAAATTGAAGACATACCGTCATTACCTAGACCCATCGAAGCATTACACCACTCGACAATTGATCTTGCATCTATCAACTTTGCATTGTCTTTATACTTTAACTCTTCTCATGCTAATGCTCTTTTCACACATGCTCCTACACCATCATGCTCCCCCTTTCCATGCCTGGCCTCACAAAAGTTCCACATATGTTGAACACCTATAATGAGATGCATCCTACACAACCAGTAGAACATGTGCACATTCTTGAACTGTGTTGCATAGTTATCTGACCATAATTTATGCTAACCGTATGATATGCCCCTTCGAGCCAAATCACTATAAAATATCTAGAAGCAACCTTGCACGAACTCTGGAGAATATGTGTGATCATCACTAATACAAAAGTGATACTCCCTCAATGCCTTCCTTTGGTCCTCTATACTATCAGCTTCATGAATGAATGTTATGTGCACAAATATCAAAACTTATATAGACTTGTAATACTGTTACTGCACCTCACACTGTGGCTATAGAGTGTAGTTCTCTACAAATTCAACCACTGATACTATGCTACCAATTGGAAAGGTGTCCTTACATAGCTTAAATTGCATGTCTAGCCATTGGGCTCTATAGGTATGCCTTACATACTCATACACTAGATTCTCATGAAACATGGATATAAACTGGTACACTAGAATCTTCTCAATAACCAAATCATACCTTTTTTCTTGAGACCCATCTTTTGTAGTGTATGCCACTATTTTATACTTCCCAAAATCTACTAGTTTTTATCCCACCCCATCTGTGCTTTCCATATGTTGGCATACTAGCATTTGTTGCAAGCCACTGCAATTCTCACATGAACCATCAAAGCATGTTGTCTTGTAGAATATTTGGCCATCCTCTATTTAACATAAAAAGTTTGATAAAAAATCTCTTGAAGATTTTGGTGGGGCTTCTATGCCATAATCTTGCAAAACATCGTTAGTATGTAAATCTAAACATATAGAATGATAAACATCATAATGGTTAGAGAATTCAATATGTAGTCTACAACAACAAGTAGTGTGTGTGTGATTTATCTTGACATAAATTTTTTTAAGCATTTCAAAAAATCTTTGAGAAATACTAATTTGAGGATAATCATTTTGAAATTTATGAAAAAATTAGGTTTGAGTCATATCCAAAAAATGCTTTGGATGTGGCTCATGGTTCCGACTACTAGTTCTCCTTCTTACAACATCCCTTTGATTCAGAGATGGCCTTGTATTATTCTTCCAATACTCTTCAATTAGTGTTTTCAATGCTTCAACAACTTTTTTATCTTTATGTGGCAGTCTTCCCAAGAATGCCCATAATTCATTTGAATCAATGCCCTCAATTCTTTGTCACCTTTGAATGGATTTTCATAAATTTTTTCTACTAATTCCCATTTGTTCACTTGTCTTTTTAATGAGATGAGATCTCTTTGTTTGATAGCTTACCAAATTCAATGTAATGACACATCGGGTGACATTACTATCCTTTTAGCATGAGGTCTTACCTACACTCTCATAAGCATCCATTAGATTCTTCACAGTAGTGTTTTCACTTGATGCATTCGATGTTCTCAACCCAAGAGTCTTCATGATGTTTCTATACTTTAAACCCCTCATCATTTGAATAAATAGTTGACATCGTGTGGTCTGATTTATCCTTTCAAAAAATATTTTCCAAATCTTATCAGCATATCTTCTTCAAGTTCATTCTAGAATCTTACCTTCCCTGTGCTGCAAAATATCTTCATCAATATTAATCAAAAACTTTGGCTTTCTATGCAAAATTCTAGGTGGTGTTCTCCTAGGTATATACATCTCAACATTATCATTTAAATCAATATTTAATTGAGGTGGGCTAGATTGCGTACCTTTGATCGAGGATGGAGTAGAAGATATACCTTGATCTTCACGTGGGGATGATGGCATACCTTCTTTATCAAATCTAAGTGATGATTTACTCTCAACTTGAGATGTGATGGATGATGTCTAACCATATTCACTTGCGGTAGATGGTGTCCCTCCATATTCACTTGTGCTTAATGGTGTCCCTTCATATTCACTTACGGTAGAGGGTGTGTCTCCAACTACAGTATCTACATCTATCCTAGCATGACTCTTTCACATTCATGCCCTTTGTGCTACCAATTTCTTTTCTCTTGTTGACAGTTGAGGTTCCTCTTCAATTGTCTTGTTTTTGTCAATCGTTTCCAATTTCTTCTTTTCATGATATGCCACCACCCGTTCTCTCTCTTGTTCTGTGAAGGTTTCATACTATCCATCTGTTAGTTTCTTCCTTGTTTGTTTCTTTGGAATGGTAGATAATTTTACCTATAGCATGGTAATGAGACGAATATTAGTTCCTCAAAAATGTATCCATTAAAATAAATGAAATATATGTGTCATTCAAGGCTTCATAAATAGACAACATAGGTGATGAGGTAATTTAGAATTAGAGATGAAAACCAAAATATTTTAAATCGGTGTTATCAATGTGGGAGGAGTTGGTACAGGAGCACCATTTAAGGTTGAATAAGGTGTAGATTATAGTTTTGGAGGAATTTTGTCTTAATAAGGTCTATAAGACCATGTGTTGATGTAATTAGTAATTTTTTCTTGTGCAGGAGCACCTACACCTCAACCTCCATTTTGGATTATTTGATGGTGAGTAGGTTAGAAAGAGTATTTTTGAGTCTTTTGAGTGTTTTTAATCTTCAACAAGGTCTAATAGGAGCATTGGATAGGTTCTAGGTTGAGTTTTTGAGTTTTGAGTCAAAATGCTCAACAATGCAATCTTGCACTAAAAGTTGCTTTTGTAGCCTTTGAAGGAAAAAACATGAATTTGTATGTAATGTGAAAGGTTTGGGGTATTGAAAATGTAATAAGGTTGTTTCAAGGTTATTTTAATGGTTTTTGAGGTCATAGGTCTTTAGGATTGAAAGTTGTCATGTTGTAAGTTGGTGTAATTTCACCATAATGATGTAATTTCACTAACCAACGGTTCCCTCTTTTAAAAAATAAGTTGAGGGATGTTGCGGAAGGTGGGAGAATGTTTAAAAATCCTCCCTTGGGTCAAGGCTGGGCTGTTGCCATTTTTGAAGTTTTGAAGCATTTAATAAAGAGAAAACTTTGTTTTTCCAATTTTTGTAGCATTTTTTACTATTCTTTTCTTTGCTACAAACTAATACATAACCATACAGTCTCCAAATATTCATGGCTTGATAGAGGGAAGAGATAACTTCATTTTGGTGGTTATTTGGCTTGATTTAATTAATAATTAAGCAAGTTACATCAATTTTAGTGAAACTAGGTCTAAAACCCTACCAAACAAGGGTTTGGTCACCAAAATAGGCATAATTCCCATTTCCACCATGGGAAAAATCTAAAACTTGGTGGAATGTTAGGTTTAGAGACCTTATACTAATGGATGGAAAGCATGGAATAGGTCTTGTGGAACCTATTTGAGTCTTTTCAAGGAATTAGTGGTGCTGGGGTGTGCCTTGACAAGTTGAAAGCTTCCTTGTACAGGCCTAGCTAAGCCTTGTTTATGGCTTGTAAATCAATCTTTTGATACATTTGTTTGGGTGTTTGATCCTATGATTTTGGGAACTTTTGGAGGATGGTGTTAGGATTATAAAACCATGTTTCATTGTCTGGTTAATTCCTTAAATCATTTTTTATTTTGACTGTCCTATTGGTGAATGTTGCAAAGTTGTGAAATTAACAAATAGTGAAGGGTTTAATGTAGACCTGGGAGGTTCAATCACAACCAATTTGAAAACATTCCTTTAAGAGGCATCTAACAAGATTAAGAAGACCTATCTAAACAAACCAAACAACCTTCAAAGCTTTACAATCATCAAAAGTTAGATTTCACACTTTCACCCCTTGAACCCTAGTAGTAGTGGAAACTCAGTTTGTGCCCAATAACTCAAATGTTCTCCAAAACACCAAAGAAAATTTTGATGGTTTTAGACACCCATTTAAAATTTATTACACATATCTCAATGTCAGGTACAAGTCCTTTGGACCAAATACCCAAAAACACCCCTTCTAGGTTGACCTAATTTGCAAAGCAGCATGCCCTCAAACTTATCACAAGACCTTGAAACCTTGGGGAAACATTTATTAGGATGCAAAACCTCCAAAGCCACAACTAGATTCCTCTGGTACGAAAAAATTAATGCCAAACTTGAAAACCCTTATTTTATGCACTATTCAAGAGGGTTTATTGAATATGCTACTTCCACAACCTCCCAAACTTTAAAAACAACTTGAACATAGTAAATTAACCCTGCACATGCCTAAAAGTTCAAAACATCATGACCTCCCATAGAGATTCTTCCAAACCCTAGGCCTAAGCCCTCATTCACATGCATTTTTGTTCACAAAACTCACTATAGCAGCAGGTTTATTACTCCTATTTCTTTCCTAACACTCAAATCATGCATCCTACACTTAAATCAGACATCATAGGGTCCCTTACATGAGTTATAGTTTCCACAAGAGTTAATGACCATTGAAGGCCAAGTTTACATCATTTACACATGATATAACAATAATATTACTCATATTGTAAGTTTGCACCCCTAACACCTATAACTCACTAAAACCACTGCAATGGATTGAAATGAGCCTTACTACATCCACAAAACACTAATCTTGCACACTTTACATGTAAATTCAAAATCTTTTCTTCAAAGGCTACAAAGATACTTTAGTGAAAGATCACCACTTTTCACATTTAAACACCTAAACTCAAAAACTCAACTTAAGACATGCTTAGTGGTCTTGATTGACCTTATTCAAAACAAAAAAATGATACAAAACTCATACACCTACCTATTAACCTCCTAATTACCATCAAATGATCAAATAAGGAGGATGAGGTGTAGGTGCTCCTGCACCAGGGTTGTAAAAGTGTATTAAAAAGGGAGACCAACGGTCACCTCTTTCAAATGTTAGTTGTGGAAGTTGAAGTGGTTTGTTTTAGGAGGGAAAAATTATAAAAGTCCATGAGAAACTTTAATGGAGGATGATCCTTGGATTGGGTGTCAGACCAAATGAGGAAATGTTGATTTTTCCTTAAGAAAAATGAGGTTTTGGTGAGTGGAATTGAGTTTCTGAGTTGGGAAGTGTTATTTTATGTTAGATTGAGCATGAGTAGGGTATTTTAGGCTTGTTTGAATAGTTTTCAAGCTTTGGAGTGTTTGGCAAGTGCTACTTTCAATAAAACCTAGGGTTTCTAAGCCTAGGGAGAGGGTTTTATGGTTTGGGTGGTAAATGATTGAATCTTTGCAATATAATTCTATAATTTGAAGTTTTAACATATATAAAGTGTTTCCCCAAGGTTTCAAGAGATTACACAAATTTTTGAAGGTGGTCCCTTTGTAAATATGGGCTAATTTGGGCCCTTAAAAGTGTAGAAAACCTTATTTGTGTAGTTTGGTATAAAACAAGCATTGGTGATTGTTGGATAAGTTGAAAGGCTCTGTAATGGGTCCCTAATGTGTGTTGTGTTATGAGTTGAAAGGTTTTGTGAGTGGAATTATACCCATTTGAGTGACTTTGATATGCTACAAGGAACAATGTGAATATGTTGAATGTAGAAGTCCTAATGAAATTGTAAATTGAAAATTGTGTTTGCATATTGGAGTTGTGTATTTTTATGTTGTAGGCCTCCCCCTACTGCATTAGGAGTATATTCCATTTTTTTAGAGACTTGTATGGAAAATTTGGTAGCATAGACAAGGAAATCAACTATTTTGTATAATTGTTTGACAAAATACCTCAATGAAAGCTTTGGAAGCATACACAAAGTAAGTCAATTGTTGAATAACAAAATCCCTCAAAGAGATGTGGTTTAAAAATGTAATCGGATGTGTATAGAATTGTGTAATTTAAAATGTCCATTGATAGCCTAAGGTTGTAACATGACAAACAAACAATGATCAACATGGAATATGCAAAACAACAAAAATGAAAGAAAGCCATAATAGAATGAAATAAAATGTACAAAGACTTCACATACCTAAAAAATCAAAGTTTCAAATGGAGTTCTACCCAATTATGTAGCAATTGCTTCTTCTTTCCTCAAACTCCTCAACAATTTGACTTTTTCAAAAGCTCATTCCCCTCCAAACTTCAATTTTATATTAGTTATCACTAGAATTCAAAATTGAATTGATATTATATGCCTTTCAATGTGAAAACTGTGTTATTTCAGGCAAAGGTGGTGGAAAGATGGTGAAAAAGCTGGTGGAATCTAAAAATCATGCATGGTCACTTCGCTCAATCTTCAAAAAGCTACTTTTTGTTAGAACATGCATAGAACCAGGAGAATATGTAGAATGTGGGCTGACATCACAGGTATATTATGTTTTTTTACCCTTTTTAGTGCAAGAAAACTACACGCGTTATAATGCGAGTGCATTATTTCTTCCTAGAATGGTCATGTCTCTACTTCTTAAAAATGTGCTCGCATTATCATAAAGTTGGTCTTTTTTATATATTTTTTTTCTCTTTGTATATACTCTCTCCCACTCTCTCACACCCTCTCTCCCACTCTCTCACCCTCTCTCCCACTCTCTCACCCACTCTCCCACCCTCTCCCACTCTCTCCCACTCTCTCCCTACCTATCTCCCTCTCTCCCACACTCTATCCCAGTCTCCTCCTCCCTCCTTCCCACTCTCTCCCACCTTCTTCCACCCTCTCCCACTCTCTCCCTCCTTATCTCCCACTATCCCACTCTCCCCACACTCTCTCCCACTCCCTCCCACTCTCTCTCACTCTCTCCCACCCTCTCCAACTCTCTCTCACCCTCTCCCCCTCCTCCTCTCTCCCTCCATATCTCCACTCTCCCCTCTCCTCTCTCTCACTCCCTCCTTCCCTCCCTCCCTCTATCACCCTCTCCACCTCTCCCCTCTCTCCTCCCCTCCTCCTCCCCACTCTCCCACTCTCTTCCTCCCTCCCTACCACACTCTCCAACCCTCTCCCACCCTCTCCCACCCTCTCCCAAACTCTCCTTCTTGCTAAAACAATCAAATCTCTACTTCTTCAAAAGGCACTCGTGTTCTGAGAAATTTTTTTTTTATAGTTATATTTTCTTTCTTTGTCTATACTCTCTCCCACTCTCTCCCACTCTTTCCCACTCTCTCACGCCCTCTCTCCCATCCTCTTAAACTCTCTCCCACTCTCTCTTTCTCTGTCCCACACCCTCTCCCACTCTCTAGCCCTCTCCCTCCCTTCTTTCCTCCCTCCTCTCTCTCACCTCTCCCACCTCTCCCTCCCACTATCCTAAAACCAACTCCCATCTCTCTCCCCTCTATCCCTCTCTTCCTCCCTCCCTCCTTCACTCCCCACCTCTCCCTCTGTGTCCCTCCCTATCTCCCTCTCCCACTCCTCACTCCTCTCTCCCACTCTCTTCCTCTGTCCCTCCTCTCTCCCACACTCACTCCCACTCTCCCAACCTCTCCCACTCTCTTCCTCCATCCCTCCTCTTTCCCACTCTCTCACACCCTCTTCCACCCTCTCCCACCCTCTCCCACTCTCTCCCACCCTCTCCTAGCCTCTTCCACCCTCTCCCACTCCCTCACTCTCTTCTACTCTATCCCACTCTCTTCCTCCCTCCCTCCCTCCAACACTCTCCCACCTTCTCACACCCCCTCACACCCTCTCCCACCCTCTCCCACTCTCCTCCCTCCTTATCTCACTCCCACACTCTCTCCCCTCCTCTCCCTCTCTTCCTCCCTCCCCTCCTCTACCACTCACTTCTCCCCACTCCCTACCCTCTCCCACCCTCTCACTCTTCTCTCCTATCTCACTCCCACTCTCCCCACTCTCTCCCCATGCTCTCTCTATCTCTCCCCACTCTCCTGAGTCTCCAGCCAATGATCTCTTCCACTCTCTCCCCTCTCTTCCTCCCTCCTTCCCTCTCTCCACTCTCCCACCCTATCCACACATCTTCTCACTCTCTCACTCCACTGCCCGCCTCTCCACCCCTCTCACCCTCTCACTCTCCCACCTCTCCCACTCTCTCACTCTCTCCCCTCCCTATCTCACTCCACCCACCTCTCCTCTCTTCCTCCTCCCTCCCACACTCTCCCACCCTCTCAACCCCTCTCCCTCTCTCCCTCCGCTCTCCTCTCAACACTCTCTACCCTCTGCCAGCCCTCTCCTCTCTCCCTCCCTCCTCCTCCCACTCTACCACCTCTTCCACTCTCTTGACCTCTCCTCTCCCCACTCTCTCCCTCCCTATATCTCCCACCTCTCCCCTCTCTACCACTCTCAACTCTCCCACTCTCTTCCTCCCTCCCTCCTCCCACTCTCTCCCACCCTCTTCCACTCTCTCCTAGCCTCTCGCACTCTCCCCCACTCTCTCCCAACCTCTCCCACTCTCCCCCACTCTCTCCCAGCCTCTCCCACTCTTTCCCACTCTCTCCCACTCTCTCCCTCACTATCTCCCACTCTCTTCCTCCCTCCCTCCCACTCTCTCCCACCCTCTCACAC
>VDFB02000008.1:321853782-321935891 GCA_007258455.2 Sequoia sempervirens | reverse complement strand
GATTGTTGGATAAGTTGAAAGGCTCTGTAATGGGTCCCTAATGTGTGTTGTGTTATGAGTTGAAAGGTTTTGTGAGTGGAATTATACCCATTTGAGTGACTTTGATATGCTACAAGGAACAATGTGAATATGTTGAATGTAGAAGTCCTAATGAAATTGTAAATTGAAAATTGTGTTTGCATATTGGAGTTGTGTATTTTTATGTTGTAGGCCTCCCCCTACTGCATTAGGAGTATATTCCATTTTTTTAGAGACTTGTATGGAAAATTTGGTAGCATAGACAAGGAAATCAACTATTTTGTATAATTGTTTGACAAAATACCTCAATGAAAGCTTTGGAAGCATACACAAAGTAAGTCAATTGTTGAATAACAAAATCCCTCAAAGAGATGTGGTTTAAAAATGTAATCGGATGTGTATAGAATTGTGTAATTTAAAATGTCCATTGATAGCCTAAGGTTGTAACATGACAAACAAACAATGATCAACATGGAATATGCAAAACAACAAAAATGAAAGAAAGCCATAATAGAATGAAATAAAATGTACAAAGACTTCACATACCTAAAAAATCAAAGTTTCAAATGGAGTTCTACCCAATTATGTAGCAATTGCTTCTTCTTTCCTCAAACTCCTCAACAATTTGACTTTTTCAAAAGCTCATTCCCCTCCAAACTTCAATTTTATATTAGTTATCACTAGAATTCAAAATTGAATTGATATTATATGCCTTTCAATGTGAAAACTGTGTTATTTCAGGCAAAGGTGGTGGAAAGATGGTGAAAAAGCTGGTGGAATCTAAAAATCATGCATGGTCACTTCGCTCAATCTTCAAAAAGCTACTTTTTGTTAGAACATGCATAGAACCAGGAGAATATGTAGAATGTGGGCTGACATCACAGGTATATTATGTTTTTTTACCCTTTTTAGTGCAAGAAAAAAAAGCTATATGTAGAATGTGGGCTGACATTTGTATATTATGTTTTTAGAAAAATGCATAGAACCAGAGTATATGTAGAATTTGGGCTGACATGATAATGAAATGTTTCGATGATGACTGTATCTGATTTTTCGTATGATTTCGGATTTCAGGACGATTTTTGGAATTGATTTCGATTTTGATCCGAGTGAGACGCCGACTTCGATTTTTTCCGGAGCCTTCGATCCGGATTTTGACCTTTTCTCGATTTTTTTACCTTTGATCTTTCTGACTTTGATCGATTTCTGATGCCGGAGATTTGATTGATGCCTGATTTTTCCGACTTTTTCGACTTCCTTTATCGATTTTGATTTTCTTTTGATGATTTCGATCCTTGTTTTTCGATTTCGACTTCGATTTGAGGACGCCTGATTTCTTCGACTTGATTTATTATGTTTGATTCTCGATTTTTGATTTTGATGCCGATTTGACGCTGAAATCTGCGATTTTGATTTTTGTGATTTGATTTATTTGATTTGATTTTCAATTTTGATTTGACGGATTTCCTGATCTGCCGAATGATTTTGATTTTGATTTTGATTTTTTCTGTCCGATTTGCCTGACTTTGATTTTTGATCTCTGATGTTTTGATTTTTTTGATGATGATGATTTTGATTTTGATTTCTGGATCTCGACGATTTTGCTGATTTGATCGATTGATTTTTGATGTTGTGATCTGGAGATTGATCTGATTTGCGCTGATTTGACTTCGATTTTGATGTTTGATTTTGATTTGATTTTGACGATTTCGCCTGATTTTGTTTGATTTTTGATTTCGATGATCTGCCTGATTTCTGATTTTCGTTTGATTTTCGATTTTGATTTGATTTTGCTGAACTGCCTGATTTCGATTTTGATGCCTGATCCGATGCCGATCTTGATGATCGCAAGTTGATCGCGCCTGACGTTTGATTTTTCGATCGATGGTTGATCGCTGATTTTTGTCCGATTTTGTCGATTTTGATCGACTTTGGATTTTCCATTTTTAAAATTGATTTTGATTTTGATTTTGCCTGATCGATTGATTTTGATTTGCCTGATTTTTGAATTTGATGATTTGATTCGCTGATTTATTGATTTGTTTCTGACTTGTCTGTTCGATTTTGTTTGATCGTTTGATTTGATTTCGTTTGATTTGAGCGCAAAATGATGCTGATTTTGATTCTGATGCCTGATTTTGATTTGCCGATTGCCTGATTGATTTTTTGATTTTGCGGATGATTTTGATCCGCCTGATGTGCCTGATTTCTGATTTGATTTTGCGCCTGATTTTGATTTTGATGATCCTGATTTTTTGCCGATTTCCGTTGATTTCTGCCGGATTTTTGATCCGATTTTGATGTTTTGATTTGATCTGATTTTGATTTAAAAAGATTTTGATTTTTGATTTGGAATTTTTTTGCCTGATTTTTGATTTTTGATCGCCTGATTTTCTGATTTTGATTTGATTTTTGATTTTTTGATCCGAGTTTCGATTTGTCGGATTTTGATTTTTGCGCCGATTTGCCGATTTGATTTTGAATGCGGATTTTGTCGCAACGACGGTTTGATTTTGTGATCGAAGCGCCGATTTGACTTTTGATCGCCTGATTTGCCGATCGACGCAGGATTTTTTGTTTGATCTGTCGATTTTGATTTTGCCTGATTTTGCTGATTCCTGATTTTGCCCTGATCTGAGTCGCCTGATTTTGATTGATTTTTGCCTGATTTTGATTTTTGCAGAGTTTGATGTTGATCCGATTTGATGTTGATGTTTCGATTTTGATTTTGCGATTTTGTTGATTTTTCTGATTTCGCAAAATGATCGATTTGATCACCCTCCCACTCTCTCCCACTCTCTCCCACCATCTACCAATCTCTCTCACCCTCTCTGACTCTCTCCCCACTCTCCCACTCTCTTCCGCTCTCTCCCACCCTCTCCCACTCTCCCACTCCCTCTCTCTCATACTCCCTCTCCCTACCTATCTCTCAAGTCTTTCCCTCTCACCCTACCTAGCTAAGTCCCCCTCCCTCTAACCCCTTCTCTCCCACTCCCTCTCTCTTAAACTCTCACTTCCACCCCCTCTCCCTCTCTCTCAAACTCTCTCTTCCTCTCCTTATCCCACCCTACCTAGACAACTCTCTCTCTCTCTCTTAAAATTCTCCCTCACTCTAAGTACATACATACATACAAGCATAATACATATGTACATACAATCCCACATCCATACAATATACATGCATTGATACATATAGGCATACATACATACAATCATATATACATACATACATACATACATACATGACATACCAACATACATGTACAAACAAACATACAAATATATCAAAAAAAATTCAATAGAGTGGAATCTAACATTAAGGAAGACATAACACGAGCATGTTATAACGTGTGTGCATTATGTCTTGCTTGACATGTATCCCAGATAAGCAAAAAAATGTCAAAACTAAGATATAATGCAAACATGTTATAATGCACTCACATTATATTTTTCTTTGGGAATACCTGAGCCTTAGCATTGGTATTTTCCTTGGAATACCAACCCAAAGGCTTGGAGAGAATTCCCAATGAATAGAGACATGTTTTTGCAAATTCTAGATTTTTTTCACATAATCAGGTTCGTGCTCACCATCAGGATCGCATCTGATTCAATATCGACAAAATGAACACATGGGTAATGTTAGGCTATCTCTTAGATATCCAACGATGTAATTTTTTTCATTTTTTGACAATGTTAAGCCTTTCATCCATAATGTCTTTTGTTTGTATGTCTCTTTTTTTCCAAAAAGTAGTGTTTGGCATTTTTTTCACTATAAATTAACCATTCATCGAAATTTCAAATAAACTACATTTTTAGAAACTAGAATCCATTCTACATATTTAAAAAATAAAAAATAAAAAAATCAATTGCCTTTAAAAAAAATTAGGGGGAGCACGACCAAAATTTTGCTTTTCAGGAAGTGCCCATTTAGAAAATTAGTAAAAAATCAAATATTCATTAAAAAATTATTAAAAAAATATGCATCAACTAGATATTATTATCTATCTTCTAACCATAGCGAATTTTAAAATACTACAAAAAAGTTCACCATGCTAGGGTCGTACAAGAGTTGCTATGTTATGTTTTTCTAACAAAAACAACACCAATTTGTGTACGTACCTCTTTTGAACCCCTTAATCTCAACCATTTTCAAAATAAATTAGTAGTTTAGAAAGTAGACTCAGAGCACTTCAACCCTTTTTTTTTGTTCCATCTCAAAATTTTGAGTGTAACTATCCTCAATTTCACATCCAAGGTCAGTATTTCCTGATTTTCAGAAGAAAAAAAGGGGCCACTTAAGCCCCCTTTTTGGGAACCATCTTGGTGCACTTACCCGTATGTTTGATTGACTTGTGGACTTGATATTATCTCCTAGAATGGGGGGTGGAATTTCAAGTACCACATGGTTGGATGGAACGTGCTTAATCCTCCATTGGGTCCCCTTGCAGGTTATATAGCTCAAAATGAGATTGTTCTTAACATGATCTTGGATTTGCTTTGTTCATGGAGTTGGACATTGAGCATGCTCATGAACAAGATTGATGGTTATACATGATCATCATTCATATTATATACTATCTTAAAAGTTATATGAGGCTTTATTGTATTATGATTTTGATGTTTTGAGATTTATCAAAACCTCACTTGATGTATATTGAATATGTAATTGGATCATACATTGTTGTATTGTTATATCCTTATGTATTATGTCTTTGGTATAAGGATGTGATATTCTTTCTTGATAATTTTTAAGTAGCGTTGTCATGGAATCATGATAACGTTTATGTATATGTTCTTGTACTCTTATAATAATTTTTTTTAAAAAAATAGATATTTTGTTACTTTAAGCGTTGTTCTCTGGGTTCCTTGGTGTGGCATTACAACACATGTAATCTTTTCAAAATATCAATATATAGGGGACTATGAAAAGTGATTGTGACACTTAGTATATTGTTCCAAATGAATGTATAGTCTTGAGAGGCAACATGCAAGAGAAGACATGCTTCTTTTGATAAAGGATTAATTGTGCATGAAAATGTTAATATTGAGGGGTAGATTTCAGTTTTTAAATGTTGTAGTAAAATGCATATTATGGATGACAATGTTAATATTGAGGGGAAAATTCAGTCTTTAAATGTTGTAGTGAAATGCATGACATATGGAGAAGATATCTAAATTAATTTTGAAATCATGAGTTAGCAAGCAAAAATCTCTAGCATTAGGATTCTTTTCAAAACCAGCTACATTAAGTTTAAAAGTGTTAGGCTCCTTGTTCTAAACACAATTACAATCCCAAGAGGATAATGAACAATGTTGTGCAAATAGTGCATTTAAAACCCTAGTATGTTTCACTTACATGTATGATGTTGTTGAAACCTTTAGTAGTTACGTTATATCATGGAAAATTCTAGAGTAATTGACTTGGAACACATCTAGAAATTTTTTTCCACATTTATTTAATCCAAATCCATTGTCCACTAGTAGCATTATGACATTATCTTTCAAAGTATTGGTTGCAATAGTGGAGCTTTAAAGATCTTAGGAGTAAGAGTATATGCAATAATTGTGCACTCTAAATTCTCACTTATGGAGTTCTTATAATTTTTTGAGGAACATACTAAATACATAGGTGTATTTTGGTGGGGGTATTATTGTAGAAATAATGTATGTACCATACATCACGTTTGTATGAATAGAGGCATGTGCATAATGAATCAGTTGTATAAATAAGACATGAAAAGTGTGAATAAAGTTAGGCTCGGTATTCAATATGTTTAAAGTATGGAGAAGTATAAGCCATTTGGAATGTATACATAGTATCAAACATTTGAAACATGTCATGAGATGCACCTTCACCTAATGAGACGTGTCATCTATAGAAAATTTTTATTCTTGAACTTAAGAATTCCATGGAACATTTATGCAATTGGAAGTGAAACCCACTGATTAAACATTGAGACATGAAACCCAAAATTGAAACCCCAAAATTTTCAACAAACCCAAAAGATATCAGTTTTATCAATGTTGAAATACAACTAATATCTTTTAGGTTTGTTGAAAACTCTTAGCAATGCCCGAGGATAGCCAGACCCTCTTCCTGTTTGTTAAGAGATACAATTTTGGCCTTCTAGATGTCTTTAATAACCCACAAGTTTCTTAGAAGTAGGTTGAATAGATGAGAGGTATAACCTTTTTGAATAGTTTTGAGTTCAATATCCTTAGTAAGCCACTTAGGTAGTCATTGGTGTTGACTAAAGCTATGTGGATGGTGGAGTCCATGGTTTTAAAATGCCTATTGGAATGCATTGTATTGTCATCAGTAAGATTGGGAATGGGATTGCTATTATCATCATCAGTATTTGTTGGTTTATCAGTGAGCAATAGTTGGACTCCAATCCAAAGAGGTGTTGGATGGTATAGGGTAGACTTATTGTCTAGAGACAATTAAATAGGGTGTTGGGGGAAGTTTTGGAAGGAGAAAGGAAAAAATAAATATCTTTGAAGATCAATAAAATGTTCATGATCAATGTACAGTATCAATTTTGCCAATATCAAGCAGGAAATTGCAACAATTTCTTCCCTAGGATAATTGTCATCCCTGATGAGTTTGAAGCTTTCCTTTGTTTGCATTTTAAAATTTTGTAGAGCCATCTTTTGTTCTATTTTCATTGTGCCTTTATATTAAGTTATATTAATATAATCTATAGGGAAATTTGCAATCCCATAATTATCAATTTTACAATGTGGATATGCATTTTGGCAGTAGTTTTTCTTTATAAGTTTTACTATTTGGGTAATGCAAGAGGGGTTTGTTGGGATATTTTGTCTATCTGATTGTATTTCATATTACAACTATCATAATTGTGATATGTTTTTGTTAAGGTGGTCATACAAGAATGTGGAATAAGTGGCTATTAAGAAACTTACATGGGAAAAAATGTGCTTAACTTTATTATGTATGCAGATTGACCTAATTTTTCTTGACTCGATAACTATTGTTGAGTGTTTTTAAATAATTTCTCCACAAGATGATATGTGTATGCTTATCGCTCTATCTTTTAACAATTATCAAGCTTTTTCCTCATAGTTGTATGAAATGGTTATTCCACTAATTTGATTTTCCATCAATGTGTAGTATTCTTTTTGTTTGAGGTAATTTAGTTTGTACTTGAGTATGTTGTTGGAGGGGGATGAAATGAAACATTTGTTTCACATTAATATATTTTATATATCCATTATTTTTTATATTGTTTCTCTAAAATTAACTAGCAAGATCGATCAAAAGATTTAAAGGCAGATAATATCATAGCCTCTTTGTTGGAAATGGGCTATTCTAAAAAAGAAGTCTCTTTAGCAATTGAAATAAGTGGTATGTTCTTTTCTAGGCGATGATGAAAAATTTTAGTGCTTTAGTTAAATTTGTATTGAAGTTTGAACATGAACTTTGTCCCTTCTAACTTTATCTTGTAGATTCTTGAATATTATGTTTCTTGACCTTTATTTGTATCAATTTTTTTACAAGGTTGGTTTTCAATTTGCAGTTGAAATTTTTTTCTATAAAACCAAAAATTGAAACCCCAATATTTACAACCCTGAATTTCCATTTTTATAAATCGGAAACTGAAAACCCATATTTCTAGTTCACCATTGACGAGTTTTTTACACAATTTAACACATTCAAAATATTAAAGCCAAAAAAAAATCTATTGTAACTTCGTGGTGGCAAGGTTTTTAATCGCCTACACCATTTACCTACTCCACCAAGAAACAAAATAAACAACCAAATTTTCTATCTATTATTCCACAAAACAAGTCACACAATACTATTCATTTCTTCCATGGAAATAATAGAAACCCATATAGCTATACCATTCATCCAATTAAACACCAACAACATGGTTACCATTTAGAAATCACCGAAACCCTCACACAAACACGAACGCGGTTACCCACCAATAGAGGTAAAAAACTTGTAGTAGAAGGAGAAATGAATTTAGAACCTAGGTATTTATCGACTCTTGGTGATCTCCTCTTCGACTAATGACCTCTTGTTCAGAAACGGTTTCACTCGAGCATGCAATATGGTTTGGCCCTATGTTTTTTTAATTTTATTATGCTCATTTCTCACTAATACCTTTTTGGTCGAGTGACTTTCAACTGAAACCATTCAGTCAGAAAGGTACTGCCATGTCGGCACCATGTCACTATCATGTGGCTTTGGGTGAAACCCACTCAACCGAAAAGGTACCAACCAAAAATAATTCACTCAGAATTATTTTTTTGGCCAAAAGTGTAACACACTATTGTGATTTTACCCTACTCAATTTGCAACAAGTCACCATAGGATTGCATACTGGTTTGGAACCATCCATCCCAAACTTCTTCAACATCTCTCTTGCATAATTTGACTATGAAATAAAAATCACTTTCTCTATTTGATTATTTTTCATCCCAAGAAAGAAATTCATCTCATGAAACATAGACATCTCAAATTATTTTTGCATCTCTTTAGCAAACATCTTGCACATAGTTTCATTTCCTCTAAAGATAATTTAATCAACATATACAATTGCTATCAAGATCTTGTCATTTTCAATCTTAAAATATAGACTATCTATCACACCTTTGTTGAAACCTTTCTAAATAAAATAATCATCTAACCTTGCATACCAAGCTCTAAGAGCTTGCTTTAATCCATATAAAGCTTTATTCAATCTACAAACCATATCTAGTTAATCTAACAACTAAAATCCTTCCAGTTGATCCATGTAGACCTCTTCCTCTAACTCACCATTCAAGAATGCAAACTTAACATCCATCTGATAAACATTGAAATATTTATGAGCAGCAAACCCAAGAATATTTTGATTGCTTCCATTCTTGTCACTGAAGCAAAAGTCTCCTGAGAATATATACCTTCTACTTGTGAGTAGCCCTTACACACAAGCCTTGCTTTATTTTTAATCACTTCTCCATTCTCATTCAACTTGTTTCTTAACACCCAATTTGATCCAATTATGTTTTTATCTGTCGATCTAGGGACCAATTCCCAAGTTTGATTCTTTTCAATCTATATAAGTTATTTCATATCTTTCATCCAATGCTCATCTTTACATGCTTCACTTACGGTCCTCAGTTCAATCTCATAAATTAAACATAGATATATCTCACCACTAGCAGCAACTCTGCTTCTTGTCAACACTCCTTTCCTCTTATCTCCTATGATTTAATTTTTTGAATGATTCTTCTACACATATTTAGGTGTCTTTGGGGACACCACTAAAGCTTCTTCTTCTTCTTCACTATGCTTCCCTTTTTCATCCTTCCCCTATTCTTCCATAACTTCTTCAACTCTTACATGATCAAGTTCATCAAATACATATCCATCAACTTCAATTGAATTCTACATTGCTTCATCAACCTTGAAATTTGTGCTTTCTACCATCTTTCTTAGTCTTTTATTAAAACATTTGCAAGCTTTGCTTCTAATAGAATATCCAAGGAAAATACCTTAATCACTTCTAGCATCAAACTTCCCTAAATTTTCTTCATCATGCCTGATATTGTAGAGAAGGGGGATTCGCTACTCATGAGTCTCTTTATTCTCAAGAGATTCCCAAGGGGTGAAATTTCCTTAACTACCTCAAGGAACAAAATGACAGTTCTAGAATCAGAAAGAGCAGGTCATGAGCAACTTGACAAGGTTTTAGCCAAAGGATGGCAGCATGGGATACAGACGACAATGTGACGCACTGACATCTCATATGGACCAGAAAGTGAGCTTATCACAAAAAATGATAGAGTGGCTACTTCTGCCCTAATTACTAAGAACCTCCAAAATATAGGAAAATGATAGAACGTAATAGAACTGAAATGAAACAGAGTATAAATGATCAAGATAAGGAGAAGAAAGAAAGTTCTTACAACCACCCAATTAATGAAGCCTCCAACAAATGAATGTATTCAATACATGAATGCGTAAGATCTAGAGAAAATGTTGGGGTTATATAGGGGTTTTCCTCAGTCAAACCCCTATTTTGGTGTTCCCACCTCCACAGATAGCCAAATAGAGAGGGATAATAGATAGAAATAAAATGAATGAAAGAGTGATAAAAGCAATCCCTACTCAAGGAGGAAAAATCATATCACAAAATATAGGCGATAAAAGCAATCCCCACTTGAGGAGGAGAACCTATGTCACAAAGTAAGGATGCAATAGATAGGGGATATGGAATCCCAGGATGCTCACAAGCACAAGATAAGGGAGATAGAGTTGCAAGGCTTAAGGAAATCAAAGGGAGAGAGCAAAGAGTGTTGTAAAAGATTGAGAGTGTTGTTGTAATAAGCTATATGGATTTGTTCAAGCAAGATAACAAGAGCAAGAGAGGAGGAAAAGACATGAGCCAAAGCTAGAGAGAACCTAGAAGACAAAATGGATTAAAAAGATAGCATTTAACGAAGGAAAAGAAGCTTCCTAAGCTATTATAAGGTGACCCAAGTTGTTACCAATAACAAAAGAGGCTGACAAGTGGAACACATGCTTGGAAATGCTCGTTTAAATGTTGAAACATCGTAGGATGCTAGCACGACATGCAAATGTCTATGCAGTGTGCTAGTGTCTAGACACATCATGCTACAAAATGACACAAATGGGAAAAGTGCAAGGTCTGACACGAAGCTGACACATGGAGGTAGTTGCTAAAAAGGGTTCCTAAAGCATACTGAGAGGGAAAAAGGATGATGTGGGGGCTAAAATGAGCCTACACAAATGCTAAGGGAGTGGACACTAAAGCATATGCAAGAATTTATGTGAAATTGCAAGGGGTGCAATTTTACGACATTACATTTTTCCCCCACTTTAGCAGGCATATGAATCTACACTAATATGCATGCTAAAGGAAATCTACTAAACTTAAATAACATCATTATTCCAAAAGGATACTATAGAGGAAGCAAAAAACTCTTTGAAGCAAGGAAGCTTGCCTATAGGCTGAAGATCTAAAAAACAAACTCATTAGACAAGAAAGACCTACACAAGACAACATTGTTAGAACATAAAGAGCCATCACATTATGGGGTTAGAAAAACATGCAAAAATACACAAGACAAACTAAAGGATTTTAGATAGCAAACTGAAAGAGACCTCGATGTAGAAGGTTGTCTTAGTACCATGCATCATCCCCAAATTAAGAAATAACACATAGAATAATTCTAAATGGAGAGAAGAATGTAAGGATTGATTGCTTCAAGAGAAGAATGCACCCAAAAGTCAAAGAAGCAACCAATGTTGAAGAGAGAAAGAGCATATACTCAAGATGAAGAAGATGTAGATATTTGATCTGGTATATACAATTAAGAAGAAAGATAATTTAAGAGAAAGATGGAGAAGCTACAAAGGAATGGAAATTCCAAAAGAGATGGCTCCACAGGTACTTTGTCTTGAGGAGGTTTGAACAAAAGGACTTCATAGCTCCATGGAACTACAAATTTGCACAAAGTACACCAAAGGCCCTCAGACCAATGATGGAAAGATCTCATAGGATGTAAGTGTTTCACAGGCCCACATACCTACAAGAAGGAAATCCCCAAGTTCTCTCTCATGAAGGAAGCTCGGTGAAGTAAACACCTTATAGGCCAACATACCTACAAGAAGGAAACCCCCAAGTTCTCTCTCATGAAGGAAGCCTAGTGTAAGGGGACTCCATAGAGTTAGACTGGAAAGCAACTTCACAGGCACACTTGCAAAGTGACATGTTACTCCGTAGATGGAAGATGCCAAAAAACACAAGCAGCCACGAAGGAAAATGAGCAAACAGTCAACAAGTTGGAAGGATTTCAAAGGGTTCCCTTAGGAACCCTTCAAAAGAAGATGGTTACACTCAAGGGAGATGCTATTTGAAAAGCAAGGTGTAGTCAAGTTACCCCCAAGCTAGACACAAAAATATAAGATAAGTCTAGTCAAGTCATCCCCAAGCTAGATGCCAATAGAATTCATTCAAGAGAAAAGATTTCAAAGTGGGTACCTCGAAAACCCTTCAAGATAGAAAGGGATCTACTAGAGGGACACTTCATTTGAAAGACATAGAGAAGATAGGGGATCCTTTAAGAGGGACACACATCTCCAAAACAAGTTATCACTGTCCCCAACATACAAGGGAGGAGAATCGTGCAAGATACTTAGAACACATAGGATAGAGGTAGACCTCAATATCACTTATCATTTGAAGAAGAGGCAGGTGCATCAAAAAATGAGTGATGGCACCTAAATCAAGAAGTTGTTTTATTTTATCCTTCAAGGCCTTATATTCACTAGTGGAAAGGCCAAGCACTCGATGGTATGCATAGAAAGAATTCTTCTCTTTATCATCTTTATGAAATTTCTTATGTGTAGGAAAAGGAAGAGTAATTAAGTGGGCTTTTAGAAGCCTCAAAAAAATACACTCTTGCTTAGATGAAGAATGAGGATAAAAAATCAACCCTTTCTCTTGCAGAGAAATACTTGACTTCTCACAAGAAGAAGACATGAAGGTAGAAGACAATGGAGGATCTCTATAGAGAGCGTTATTCGAGCAATTGAGATCACACTCTTCTATGGGATCACCATCATCCTTCTTGACAGGACTACCAATATTAGCCTCTTTAGTAGAGGTGTGATCATTTTCCTCACAAGGAGGATTAACACTAAGAACATTACAATTATTGCTCACATTATCCCGTGATACAAAAGAATAATCATCTATGATAGCAGGTTTGAATGATGTTATCAAAAGGTCTAAGTGGATCGAGGTGACTTTTTTTTCTCCAATGAAGGATTTCATAAAGTTTAGAGAACCCCAATCATCACCAAGACATACATTTTCTTGAGAAGAGGTAGAAGGAGTAGACTTAAGATTTCTCACTTTAGAAGGATCTTCTTCAGGGACATCTATCTAAAGAGTATCCTTTGTAGTAGGTACTATAGGAGTAAACATCAACACATTGGAAGAAAATGAATGAATAAGAATAGCCACAACCGAAACTTGGCTAATAGCTACCATCTCACATAAGTGCATTACATCAGGGTCAACCTCGACTATGACTACTTTATTGTTACAAATGAACTTAATAGATTTATGCAAGGTAGATGGGACTGCACCCATAGCATGAATCCACAATTTACCGAGAAGGTTATAAGGTAAATTTTCTAACATAACATATACAAGGGTGGGTATGGTAATAGGTCCCAACCTCAAAGGAAATACTATTGTGCCTAGGTCTTTTCGAACAACATTATCAAACCCATGAACGATAATAAAAGAAGCATTAAGAGAAGATGAATCAATATTAATCTTAAGCAATTGATCAATGCTACATACATTGAGCATCAAATTGGAATCAATGAGAGTACATCTAATGCACATATAATTAATGTTAACTATGATCATTAGAGGTTCTTATTATTTCTACACATCCAGGGGTGGAAGTTCTTGCAAATACAATGTGATATTCAGAAAATCTACACAAATATAAGCCATCAATGCATTAACATATGTTGGCCTAGCAAAGGTAGGCAAGAGGATATTTTGCAATACTTCTTTGAGCATACCTTGATAAACTAGAGTAGATTGAAGCAAGTTCCACAGTGATATCTTAGCTGGAGTAACACAGAATTGCTCAACAAGATCGTAATCACCATGTGCTTTAGTTGTAGGTTTAGGAGCTAAAGGAATACTTGGTTGTTTATTCATTCTATTCTTCTAAGTATGGGATACCTCTCTACAAGAGGGAGCCTCAGAAAGATCAAGAGAATCACTATCAAATGGGACACCCTCAATAGAAAAAATCCTTTTAGGAGAAGGATTAGCTGGAGTTAGGTAAATGACCAATCTCTTAGGCCCTTGAGGGGAAACAGAGACATAGATTACATTTACAAAACCATCACAACTAGTGGAATAATTATTTGAAGAAATTTTCTCAACATCATCCCAGGGAGGATCAAATGTGGAAGGAGATCCATCATTCACTAATGCATCATCTCTAGAAGAGAGTGCATAAAAAAAAAGATGAGATTCATCATTCACCAATGCAACATATCTAGAAGAGGGTGCATTGGAATGAAAGGGAGATTTATCATTCACAAATGCATCATCTCCAAAAGAGAGTGCATTGGAATGAATAGAAGGTAGATCAACATTAAGAAAGGTATCAATGATTTCATCCTCTTGCAACAAGATATCCTCCAAGGAAAGAGGAATCTCATGAGAAGGATCAAAGATACAAAGTCACATGAGCAAAGCCAAGTCACTATCACATGCATGAAATGGAACATCATTAACATTTTGAATATAATTAGATACAAAACTAATAAAATAGGATATTAAATTCATTTTGAGGTGACAAAACTAAGAAAAATAAAAAATCTAGATTTTCATATTTTTTTGATATTTTCTAGAGTCTAGTAATTTTCATTTTTGAAGGTCTTCAAAGTAGGATTTGGGGTTGAAACTTGTGTTGGTCCCTAAAATGTGGCTACCAAAGGCACTATATTTTAGGTACTAAATTAGTTCTTTTGGAGACCTTTCTAACAGTGTAAATGGTTTTAAATTCTGAGAACTGAGTCAAAAGTTATGACCCCGCCAAGGAGGGATAAATAAATTCCTAGTTTTTAGAAAAATACTATCTTCACATTGGGTACACCAAAATGTAGAGAAGGGGGATTCACTACTCATGAGTCTCTTTACTCTCAATAGATTCCCAAGGGGTGAACTTCCCTTAACTACCTCAAGGAACAAAATGAGAGTTCTAGAATAAAAAAGAGTAGGTCACAAAGATTCTTTGGACAACTTGACAAGCTTTCGGCCAAAAGATGACAGTGCAGTGTATTGGCATCCTAGATGCATGTTGGCATCTCGTTTGGACTAGAGAGTGATTTTATCACAAAAAATGATAGAGTGGTTACTTCTACTCTAATCACTAAGAACCTCCAAAATACAAGAAAGTGATAAAATGTAATAGAATTGAAATGAAGTAGAGTGTAAATGATAAAGATAAGGAGAAAGAAAAACATGCTTACAACCACCCAAGTAATGAAGCCTCCAGTAGATGAATGTCTTCAATACATGCATGCATAAGATCTAGAGAAAATGTTAGGGCTATATAGGGGTTTTCCTTAGTCAAACCCCCATTTTGGTGTTCCCACCTCCACGAACAACCAAATAGATAGAGAGGGATAATAGATAGAAATGAAATGAATGCAAGAGTGATAAAAGCAATCCTCACTCGAGAGGAAAACCCATATCATAAAATTTAGGTAACAAAATCAATCCTTGTTCCAGGAGGAGGACCTGTATCACAAAGTAAGGATGTGATAGATAAGGGATATGGAGTCCCAAGATGCTCACAAGCACAATATAAGGGAGATAGAGATGCAAGGCTTAAGGAAGCCAAAGGGAGAGAGCGAAGAGTGTTGTTGTAACAAGTTGTATGGAGTTTTTCAAGCAAGATAGAAATAGAAAGAGAGGAGGAAAAGGCAGGAGCCAAAGCTAGAGAGAAGCTAGAAGACCAAATGGATTGAAAAGATAGCATTTAAAGAAGGAAAAGAAGCTTCTCGAGCTATTACAAGGTGACCCAAGCCATTACCACTGAAAAAAGAGGTTGAAAAGTGGCAAGCATGCTCAGAAATGCTCATTTGAATGTTGAAATGTCGCAGGATGCTATCGTTACATGCAGATGTCCATGCGGTGCACTAGTCTCTAGACACATCTCACTACAAAATAACACAAATGGGAAAAGTGTAAGGTTCGACGCAAAGCTGGCACACAAAGGTGCCTACTAAAAAGGGGTCCTGGAGCATATTGAAAGGGTAAAAGGCTGATGCAGGGGCTAAAATGAGCCTACACAAATGCTAAGGGAGTAGACACTAAAGTAGATGTAAGAATGTATGTGAAATTTCAAGGGGTGCAATTTTATAACATTATAGATATAACATTTTCTTCCAAATACCTTGAAATACTTAATAGTAGGAATTCTTCCACACCATAGCTCATAGGGGGTCTTAGTACTATTAGTTCTTGCTTGAACTCAATTGAACACATAAACAATAGTGTGAATAGTTTCTCTCCAATAAACTTATGGTAGACCAACTTCAATAATCATTGATCTAGTAGCTTCTTGAATTGTCATGTTCTTTCTTTCAACAACTCCATTCTATTGAGGAGTTATCGAAGAAAATAATTTTATTTTTATTCCATGAACTTCACAAAATATATTAAACTCATGGGAGGTGAATTCACAACCTCTGTCAAACCTTAAGAATTTTATTCTCAAATTTACTTCATTCTCAACCATAGCTTTGAATGTATTGAATATATCTAATGCATCAAATTTCTCTCTAATAAAAGTAACCCATGTATACCTAGAGTAATCATCAATAAAAAATAAAAAGTACCTTTCACCTTGTAGACTTCTCACTCTTGTAGGACCACAAAGATCTGTATGAATCAAATCTAGTAGTCTGGTAGTATATTTTTCTTTTAATTTGAAGTTGTTTCTTGCTTACTTTCCAAACTGACAATTCTTGCAAATAGCATTAACAAGTTTTGTAATCCTTGGTAAATATCTCATGGCTTACACTACACTTATCCCCATTAGGTTATCAAAATTCATGTGACACATTCTTTGGCACCATAACTAACTATCATTAATTTGAGTCATAAAGCAATGTCCATCAGCACCCTTAAGTTGATATATTTCCTTTATAATTATTTCTTGCAATAATCATTGTTCCAAATCCTTTCTTGATTTCACATATCTCATCCTTAAATACAAGATTATATCTTTTATTAAACATCTATCCAACACTCAAAATATTATGCCTTAAACCCTTAACATAGTAGACATCATCAGTATTATGCTTTCCATCAAAACTTACTAAACCTATCCCACAAATTTTAGCACCAATATCATCTCCAAACATAACTAAGCCTCCATCATATTTTTCAAGTTTAACAAACTTACTCTTATCACCAGTCATGTGATGTGAAAAACCATTGTCAACAACCCAATAGTTAATTTCTTATTTAGCATGTAGGGCAGAGATTATAGTATCTTCATTTTTCTCCAGAGGACATTCCTTCACCCGTCTTTCAATATTAACAAAAGTAGGTTCATCGTTTATACCCAAAAACAAACATGCAATTTCATCAAAATCTCCATAATTAGATTCTTCATTAGAAATAATAGCATCCTCATTCACATAATATGCTCTAATGATCTTCTTACCTTTGTTTTCTTTGTTAAATCTTTGTTCTTCTTAGCTCTTTCTAAAAATCTTGAAACATCATGACCTATTCCTCCACAACTAAAGAATTTAATGGTAACTTACCTTCATACTTATTAGATCCTTTCTTCATCCTTCTCAAAAAGTTAGCTTCTACTTCATCAAGATTCTCTTCATCCGGACCTTCAACTCTTGCAGCCTTAAAATTAGTTTATGATTTGGATCCATTTCTCAAATTCGGCGTTCTCATCTCACAAGATGTTAGAGTTCCCAACAACTAATTTTTAGTATAAGTCTTGCAATCCACATATTCTTCAATAGCATATACCTTTTCACTATATGTATCAGGGAGAATTCTAAGAATCTTCTTCACAATCCTAGATTCATCTATTGTAGCACCAAGTCCTCACATACCACCTACCAGTCATCCACTCTTTGTCCATAGTATTTAATGTTCTCATCTTCAAACATATGCAGGACCTCAAATTTTGCCTCCAAATTATAAAACTTTGCTTCCTTGACCTTTTCATCTCCTTCATGCATCTTTCATAAAGCATCCCAAACTTCTTTAGCAGTCTTCAAATTTTGAACTTTAATCAACTCAGAGTGTGAAAGACTATTCTTCAAAAAGAACTTCACCTTATTTTTTGCTATATGTTCTTTGATTTCATCAACTATACTCTAACCATTAGCAAGATGAGTGTAAGATGTCTTATAAGCTTTCTCAACATCATATCGACAATACTCTAGATATCCTTCCATCTATATTTTCCAAATAGCATAATTAGTTCCATCAAACCTAGGATATTCAAATGTGATATTTCTTGCCATCTTGAACCTTCCTTAAGTGGTTAAGCTTCTCTCCAAGCAACCAAGCCCTAATACCACTTGTTGAACAAGACAATTGAGAGGAGGGTGAATCAGTTGTGACAAATTTTAGCCTTTTAAGAACTTCCACAAAAAATTAGATCAATCACAAATTCTTTACTCTACTAATATTATTAATCATTAAGTGCAAATGTAGAAACTAAAAAAACATCACATACACAATAACACTAGATTTACATGGAAAACCCAATAAGGGAAAAACCACGGTGAGGATTAGCTCACAATACATATCAAAACCAATTACAAAGGATCATTGCCATAGAAGGCTCACTGCCAAAACATGACTTATTATCTAGATCAGGACTCACTATCCAATAAGGGTTAACCATCTAGAGGGCTCACTACCACATAGATACAAAGAAGATAGAAAATATTTGTTACAGAGAGAAGAAAATCTCAATACAACATGGATTTCCACCACAACTCGCTCAAACACTTGCAAACATGCATGAAAGATAGAGTACACCTTCAACTCGCGACTTCTAAAAACTCGGCAATTAGATATCACACTAATCTACTAAACTCACATCACATACACATTGTTTTGTGTCTATCTCGCTCTATTTCTTTGCATACCTTTCACCAATGCCTCATCCTTCATTTATACCTTATTCAACTTTGAAACATATCCAAAGTTGACCATAACCACATCATTTATATTTTCAAATTCAAGTTAGGCCAACACCAAATCATTCTACGATGGAATTAGAATGAGGACAAACCAAACACACACTTCAACACACTTTCATGATCTTTGAAAGTAGTGCTAAACACAAGGTCAACCAAACAGGTATAAAACACATAAAATAATCAGGCACATGTAACCCTTAACATGATCCAATATTCCCAGATAAAAAAATTATCTACAATATGATTATCTCAACTTAATTCCAAAACCATAAGTCACAAGACTTGAACAAGAAGAAATCTGAAGCAACTACATTTCTCTCGGACCTCAGCCAAATACCCTGAAAAACACAATTCACAACTAGTGAACATATCTTGCACTGTACAATGATACAGAACCCCAAAATATGGATATAGCAACTTCCAATAGTCATATCTGAACCACACAAACATAGGAGCAAATCTCAGAACAAAAACGTAAAGTGACCACTAAATACCTGCAACCTTTCTTTATTAAAATTTTCTCAATATCCTCAACATATACAATCAATAACCTACATCCATGACATCAATGACAACAACAACCAATTGATAACCAGTTAACTAGTTGACCTCAATGAAAAAACCTTCATACTTTGCATCAACATCTTCATACTTGCAACATCAGTTTTGAGAATATGCTAAAGTGTAGTAAATACACTACCCTGGCCATCAACTAGTACCAAACCACCAGGAAGAATCAACATGATATAGAAATTTCATAGCTCCTCTATGAGAGCCTCTATCAAAATGGATTATGAGAATTGATGGGTTTCAATGGAAAAAAGATTAAAAAAAATTTACTCCCACACACCTAGTGAAAGCACTTATCTCCATCAGAGCTTCTTTACTTCGAAACTACATAACTGGACTCGGTAGGAGAATTTAGATTATCCCCAATAATACCACCACATCATCCTTATTTAACTCACAAATCAGTCAAAGACTGTTTAAATTCATAACATTGTACTCAAAACCATATTATGGACTTCAGAATGAGCTTAGTTGAATTCACCATCCATCTTTATAGAAATTCTTTGAGGTTAAACCAAAACTCAATCATTAATTATCAGTAATCATTACATATCCAAAGTATGTGCAATCTCAATTCTTGTATAACTTTAAAATTTGAAAATCTAGAACACACATTCTAAATGACAATTCCTTCATTTTGGAGGCATCACCAACAAATGATAAATGTTTTTTGATATTACATCTTACTTTAGGAAGAGTATGAAATCTAGTAGGATTACAAAATCTATGGTTTTATGAGATATAGTGGAAGTTGCAAGAATTATAACTATATTATTATTATTAATTTATATAATATTATTAGTTTATTATTGTTATTATTGAATTATAATTTATTAGTATTAAATTATATTATTATATGCTTGTCTCACCACTTCAACATTTAATTCACCACAAGAGTCAAGACAAACATGTTGATGTAATAATGTGACATAATGTTATTACAAAAATAAACTAGTAAGCTGGAATATTGTTGTGACACCTAGAATGTTGTTGTGACAACCAAAATGTGGTAGTGACCATTTTATTGGGAATAAAAAATGACTTAAGTTTTTTAATGACACACGTGAATAAAAGGTGAAATGCCAATCTTCATAAATCTAATGGCTCTAGAGTGATCTGAAGGCTTGAGCTCACAAGATTAGCACTTCAAACATTTCATTCTAGAATGCAAGTGTAGTCATCCATCAAACATTCATTGAATAGTAAAATATAAAAGATTTGCGTTGTAACTAGCATGACACACCATGAAGACTTGAGCATTTTAATAAGAAATATGAAGAAAAGGTCAAACATTGATCTTCATAAACCTAATGGCTCTAGGGTGTTTCCAAATTTTTGAGTTTGCAAGTCTAGCACTCTAAACATTTTATTCGAGAATGCAACTACAACCGTTCATTAACTGTTCATTGAATGTTGAAATGTTTTTGTACAATAATTTTATTTTTTAATATACTTTTGTACATCAATTTGAATATTCAGAGTATACATGGTAGTTGGCATCATAGTGCAACTTGCAACAAAAGAATAATTTCTATGTCTTTCAAGGATATTAATAATGAAAAATACCAATTTATTTTCAAGATACTAATGATGTAAAATACTAATGTCCTTTTAGGCTTCTAATATAGTTTATTTTCTACTTTAATAGTTTGTGTATATTTTTTTGTGTGAGAAGATTTGTATTTATCAGAAAATAGAGTTTACATCTAAAGTGGCCCACTAGGGCATCATTGTAATATAAATTTACAATCATCAACTTTGTATTGCTCATGAAATCCATGTATGGTCGAGCCAAAAAACCTACCTTAAATGTAGCCATGTTCCAATTACATATTTCAGAAAAAATCATCTTCTTCATGACTCATGAGTAGAGATTCAAAAATGTGATGAAAGGCTGAGCCAAAATTCACTTACAACACTTTTCAACATTGCAAACCAAAGGCCTTCTCTCCAAAAGATATTGATATGCAACAACCTGATTAAATATTTGCATTCCCATGGATGTAATTGAAGAATTCTTTGACCCACGCTATTTTCCAATTGGTTCTAGAAGAAGATATTTCTTTATGAAGCTAAAACCACTTGCCACCTAAGCCTTATGTTGAGCCAAGGCCACCCCGTTTAAGCTAAGCAAAAAGGGAAGATGCTCCACCACCTCCCCAAGAATGAGACACCATGGGAAATCTCCTGGTCTCTAAACCCTTATGCCCAGACGTGTCACTAAAATAATTTCCTCAACAAGCCTCAATATTTTGGTTTGATAATTAGCCTTGCAATCACTAGAGCCATACCTTTTGATACATTCAAGTCTAACAATGATGCCATAAACTAAGAGGAAATATTTGTGTTGACTCAATATCAATGATCAACAACAATAAATTATTTCCCTAAAACTAGTTTAATTGCTTCCCAAATTAAACTCCCTTCCAATGAAACCATAAAAAATTGAACGTAACCTGAGATTCGTGATTGATCTCAAAAATTCCAATTATCTCTTCCGACAAGTTAGATTGATTGTTGTTTCCATATATGAAGTTTGAAAACAAATATTGTAATGTTTTGTTCCTACCAAAATATATGAGTTGACAATCTTCCTTCAACATTGTAACTTGCACTCCACTCATTTAATGCCTCTGGATTCAATAAATGCGAAAGATTTCAATTGACATGTGTCATAAATAAATAAGTTATAAATGATATGAAGAACATCAAGGAGTTGAAGTATATATAGAAAAAAGATATCAATACTCGACACGAACAACATTTAATTTGCCACAAGATGCAAACTAAGTAATGAATTTAATTGATTTAATAAATATTAATGCACATGAATAAAAGTTCAAACATCGATCTTTGCCACCCACATTATGATTTTTATTTGCATATGAGTTTAATTCTAATAACATAATAGATTTGTTAAATTGTTACATTAAAATAACATATAATTCAATTGTTACATTAAAATAACATAGAATAAAGATGTACAATAATATAAATCTAATATTGGGCAGGGGCCCTAGCTCGGTTGGCTAAGTAATTCCGTTGCAGCGCTGCTGGTCACGAGTTCTAGTCTCCCTCGTCCTGTGGTACCGGAGGGCGTGTCGCGCCAGCGCCGCCGGTCACATTAAAAATTTTACCAGGCGCACTGCAGTTTATAGGGGGTCGTGCTACCTGATTCCTGCAGCCTAAATATATATATATATATATATATAAATCTAATATTAATAGAAATAATATAAATATACATGTTGACATTTACATCTTTGATAATGTAATATATATAAAGGTGATTACAAAATGTACATACAAAAGTTACAAAATCCTGCTCATAGCAAAAGGCAATATTCACATACATTTATCATTTGAATTACACAAAATTTCTTCACTTCTTGCTCCTCTTAATCATATTGTAAAACTTCATTATTGAGAAAATAATATTTGATGATGGCTAGTTGACGATGTTCCACTAAAAAGATATTGTGGAAATTGGACACAAAAGGATGCTAGGTTACAACAACTCCATTTAAGAATTCTAGAATATCCCTTAACATAGGGATTCCCACTCTAATGGGCACAAAAACCAAACATCCCCTAGGCCTCCTAAATAATCCTCTTGAACCATAAGATTCACCAGTGATAATACATCAGCCTACAAAACTCCAATATCCAATAAAGAATCCATGGACCATGAAGAAATGTAAGTGTTCACCAATATATATCTATACCTTCTAAAAATTTGAAGCCTGACACCATCTTGATAAAAACTCTAGTCCATCTATTGTGTATCCTAAAATTATTTCTAAGTCTATGGCTAGTAATTGCTCCTAGGAGGATTGTCATTGAGGAGTGGTTAAACAAATTGGTGTATCCATACTGATTTTCAATCTAGAGCTTTAATCAATATTATGATGAACTTCATCAGTAATGTCAGTTGAATTTATAGAATTTTTTTTTTTGCATCCCATTATGGTGAAGCATGAGCCGATAGTTAAAGCATTTAATGTAAAATATATTGCATAATTTGATCAAGGATCTTTGTCTTGTTATTGTACCTTAATTTAAATTTATTGAATTTAAAATTGTGTGGAAGCCTCATATGAGTTATGGTTCTTTTCAAAAAAGTGGAACAAAATGATTACAAATTCTAAAGGAGAAATTTAATGTCATTAAAAAAAAAAATTCACATGTCGAGGGAGATCCATTGTAAATATTATTTGGACTAACATCTAGCTTTAGGAAGAGTACTTCAAAGCATTAAAAAGATATGAGAATTAAATGGCTTGTTATACCTTAATTGCTACTAATATCGACTCACAATATTTTTTTCTCACCTCTGATCAAAACTTATAAATTAGCTAAGTAATATATTTATTATCATTTAGCATTTGATATTTTTGCCACCCACACTATGATTTTTATTCGCATATAAGTTTAATTCACCACAAAAATATTTCATTGGTTTGAATACAATTTAATTCACCAACAAAAACATGTTATTGGTTTGAAAACATGTTTAATTTTCCAATGAAAATATTTTATTGGTTTGAGTATAGGTTTGATTCACCAACGGAAATACTTTTCTAGTTTTAACATAGTTTAATTTTCTATGTAAACATTTTATTGGTTTGGAAACATATTTAATTCACCCATGAAAATAGTTGATTGGTTTGAAAACAAGTTTAATTTTCTAATGAAAATATTTGATTAGTTTGGAAAACAAGTTTAATTCACCAAGATTTTCTACAAACTTCTAGTGGTTGCAAAAGATTCGACAATTGAATTTATTTTTTTCTCAAAAAAAGAAAAAAATTGTACCAATAAAATTATTTTTTTGTGGAAATAATATAAAATTCATCAAGTTTTTATACCTTTTCCTAGGGGGGTTTCTTAAAGTTATTATTGGTGAGATAGAGGGAGAACAAGATGATGAGAACCTACTGATTATTGAAGTTTGACTAAATGTAAAAAATTATAAGTTCTTCCAAAACCTAGAATTTGCATTATAACTCCTAGAGATCTAAAACCATTTTCAAACATCTTGAAACTGTATGCATGAAATATAAGATTAAGGTGAGGATTTTTGAAATGGCTCTCCCACTCTCTACTAAAAAAGCTATCTCTGTTGGTTCTCCCTTGCATTCTATAGTAGGTTCACCACTAACTTTTGGTGTGTCGTTGGCTGCGGGTATGCCATTGTCTATTGGTGCGCAGTTGGTTGTTGGAGTGTCGTTCAGCCTCTTCTAGGTCAGTTTTGGCCACTGTTGGGTTTTTTGTTGCTGGTTCACCATTAGCTTCGAGTGTGTCATTGGCTGCTAGTGTGGCATCAACTTCTTTTGGATCAATTTTGGCCACTGCTGGGCTTGATGTTGTTGGCTTGTGGGTGCTTGTTGATGGTTTGTTACCTATTGTTGGGGCATCGTTGTCTTCTCTTGGTGGCTCTCGACCTTTGCTTAGTGGTTTTTTTGGTTCTAAGTTCCTCCTTTAGGGTCTAGGTCATTGCACATGGAAATCCCCCTTTTGTGTCCTGCTTCTTAGTCCTTTGCTAAGGTGGTTGGGCCTAGAGGTAAAACCCCTTCTTCTCTACCCTCTTTTAAGGGTAAACCCTTACAGTGTTCTTCTTCTGCCCCTACTATTTTTTGTGGGAAAGAGGTGTTGGATAAAGAAGAGCATTTTTCTCGTTCTACTCTTATTTGCAAATTTAATGGTTTATGGCCTTCCCTCCCAAATTTTCACAAATGGGTTTTGGAGTCTTGGAGGCCTATTGTTGAGGATAGGATTGAACTCTATCCTTCAACTAGGGACTTTTTTGTGGCTTCATTTCAATTTGAGGAGGATAGGGCTTGGGTGTTGGAAGGGGGTGTTTGGTTGTGGGGAGAGCACTCGCTTTCTCTTTGGCATTGGTTCCCTTCTTTCAACCCTCTTTTTGAATCTAATAGTGTTGTTCCTACTTGGGTCAAACTTCCTAACTTGCCTCTTCAGTTTTGGACTCCTTGCTTTGAGTCCATTGGAAATGCTATTGGTAGGTTTATTATGGTTGATTCATCTTCTCTTATCTATGATCATACTACTTTCACTTGCATTCTTTTGGACATTGATACCTCAAAATATTTACCTAGGGAGGTCATTTTGATGGTGGGGGCTAGACCTTGGTCTCATATTCTTAATTATGAAGGAATTCCTTTCCACTATAGGAGATGCTTTTCTATAGGTCATTTGGCTATTGACTGTCAAAAATCCCATTGGAGTTATGCTACTTGGTGGAAAGATGCTCTTTGTGAGCATCTTATTGTGGGAGAATCTTTAGATGATGATTTTGGGGATGATATCTTGGCCCATAAAGTTGTGAATTCTTCTGCTAATGGTTCACAATTTTCTTCCATTGTTGTTGGGGTTTCTGGTTTTGTTGCCTATTGTTGGTGATGTTGGTCCATCTATAGCTACCGGTTCATCTACAACTACTACCAATGCGGTTGGTTTGCCTAATTTTTTTGTTGTGACTAGTGAGGCTGTTGTTGTTGCTACTAATGATTCTGCTAATGGTGTTGTGACTACAAATTTATTTGTAGCTCTTGTTATTGTTGTTAGTTGTGGGAGTGACATTCTAGGTACTTTGGTGGCTTGTCCCCTCTCCCCTTGCTCTAATCCTTTGGAGGATGATCTTTCTTGGATAGTTGTGTAAAGAAGGAAGAGAGGTCTTCCTAAGCATAATCAATCCTCTCAATCTCTTGTTAAGTTTGTTTGTGGTGGTCAGAAGACTGCACATGTGGTTTAGCTCTATTGAGGCTTGTTGTTGTTTGGATGTTGGTATTCTTTGTTGATCTTTTGAGCAACTATTTTTATCTTTTGTTGTTTCTAGGTTTTTGGGATGGTGCTAGTTGTCTAGTGTTGTATCTTTTGAGCAGCATTTTGTGCCTAAAGTTGTAAAGGGTTTCGGGTCCTTTCAAAACCTATTTTTCCCTTATAATCAAAACTATATACATGAAATATAACTTAAATTATAAGAAAGTAAATGTCCATATATAGATGTCACTTGTAAATGTTTATTTCATGTATATAGTCTAACTAAAAGATAAAGAGAAAGAGAATTTTCCTTCACATAACACTTTTTTTCTAATCATGTATTTTTGAATATGTTAAGGTCTAATCTTTAATTTATTTTGCTAGTGTCTCCAATTTTTTTTCAAAAACCTACATGTAGTATTTTTTGACTTCATTTTTAGCCATTCATCAAAATTTCAATTAAACTTTATTTTAAGAAACTAGACTCTATTCTATAAATAATCAATTTTTATTATTTTTTATTATTTTCCTATAAAATTGGGAGCACACTCATTTTTTTTATTTTTTAGGATGTGTCCATTTTGAAAATTAGTAAAAAATCATATATTCAATTAAAACTTAGCAAAAAACTTGGGCATAAACTACATGGTGCTAGCTAATTTCTCATTGGAGTGGTTTTTTAAATACTAAAAAAATTTAACATTTTAGAGGTAGCACAGTTATGTTATATTTTTTTTGACAAAAATAGGAGCACTTTGTATGCTTCCTCTTTTTGAACCCCTTAGTTTCCACCATTATAAAAAAAAAGTAGATTTAGAGCACTACCACTCTTGTTCTTGTTGTGTCTTCAAATTTTGAGCGTAACTATCTTCAATTTCTCATCCAATATCAAATTTTCTTTATTTTGGGAAAAAAAAGTGGCCATTTAAGATCCCTTTTTGGTCTCCCATTTTCGTGCACTTACCCTATCTCCTTCTCAAATCTTTTGGAGATCAAATTATGATGAAATGCTTAAGTTAATATGCTTTCATCGATTTTGATTCTTTGTAAGCCAAGCTCATTCAATTCTTGATAAGTTATAGCTAAACATTTATTCCAATGGTGTGAGTGACATGTAGAAGAACATGTGTGAACCGTATGTATAACACTTTTTATTTTTATTATTTTAGGTTCAAATGAGACTCATTTTTCCACTAATATGAGAAATTTGTATGCAAGTGCACTATAATACATCTTAAATCATTTGAGTAATAACATTGGATATCACATTTGCATAAAAGTAATTGGAGATGCTATCACTGTACAAGAAATTTCTCAAGAAATCACCATAATTAAACTAACATTGATATTCTTGTACAAATTGTGTAATAGTTTCAAGATTCTGCATTGTTGTTGTGACTGCTCATTCAAATTAAAATGTAAAAAGTATTATTATATTTTTTGAATTTTCATGCAACAAGACATCGTATCAAATATTAGTACAAAATACATTTAATTTTTCAATATTTATTATGTTGATAGAATGATAGACATAACTCTACAATGGCAATAGGACATCAGCAAATCCGTGAAAGAAAAACAAAAATCTACTTTCTATTTTGATCTACAATGATTTTTTTTTCTATCTAATAAGTTATACAATGATTATTTATTTATTTTAGGTTTGTAATGGAAAAAATAAACAACTAGGTATACTACTTATATAGGAGGTCAGCAAATCATGAAAGAAAAATAAAAATTTACTTTCTATTTTGATCTACAATGATTTTTGTATTGATTTTTTTTTTCTATCTAATAAGTTATACAATGATTTTTTATTTATTTTAGGTTTGCTAATGGAAAAAATAAAGTTGACATATTTTATATAGATTATCTTGAAGATATATATTAGTTATTAGTTATGGCAAGACAATGATATAGGAGGTCAACACAATTTTTCACAAAAAAAATACAAAAAACAAACACATTTTAGAAATAGCAAAAAATAAAAAATCATTTAAAACTAGTAGATTTTTAATAATATAATATAATATGCTTATTTTAAAAACATTCATTTTTCTCAAATGAAATAAAAACCCCAAACCTCAAATTTGATTATTTTTCATAAAAAAATCCTGTGTAGTTCTCTGCAATGGCATGACATATAGGAGACTAGTAAATCCCTAAAAGAAAAACAAAAATCTACTTTCTATTTTAATCTCCAATGATTTTTAGTTCCTACAATGGAACTATAGGCAACCCTTGAACTTAACTAGTGATTAATTGTTTTGCTTGCAGTGAATCAAAATCTATTATTTTCTTTTCTTTAAACTTTTTTACCCCAGTTTTTGTAGGCATTTTTCCACCACAAAACCATAATACATAAATAAAAAATTTATTTTTATATCATTACCCACATCAAGAGAACTATTAGAATTTTCAAAAAAAAAATTTCTCAATTTCATTGGCATTAAAGATAAACATTTTTATAGCAATTTTTTAAGGCTTTTTTTTTTTTTGCCACTAAGACCACTTATGGAATTGGTTGCATGGTTTAAATAGTGTTTTAACAATTAACTTAATCTAAATTTTAACATTCTATAAATTAATTTAAATGTAATGTTAAATACTATATAAATTTTACTTGAATATTATTAAAATATTTTTATTGTATACAAAATATTATTAAAAAAATCAAAGTAAAAAATATAATTTAATTTTAAAATATAAAATTTATTATAAATCATTAAAATTAATTAAATTATTTATATAATTTTATAATATAAAATGTGTAATATGAAAATTTTAAATTATTTTTAACTATTAATATTTACATATTTTCAAAATCTAGACGCCAATGTTATTTTCTTATAGCCCCTAGACACCTAACCCAAATTAATTAGCAAATAAATATAATTTACCTTTATATAAATAAAAATAATCACATTTTAGGCCTATTAAGGGGCCACGTTGGGTGAATCCTGTTAATTTCTATAACCCAACAACAAATTAATTGCTCAATAAATTCATAGAAAGAAGTTTGAATTATAACAATTAACAAAACTGGGTTAATTAACAACTAATAATAGTGGAAGCAAAAATAACAAGAAGCCAATCACAAAAGATAATAACACAGATATACCTAGGAAACCCCAATGCAGGGAAAAACCTACAAATGTTGGATCTTCTATTCATCCTAACATCAAACTTTTCTTTCAAAAATACAATATGAGTTTGCTACAACAATCTTACATTTGTAAAGCCTAGCTGCTTTACTTAGTGTGCAAGGAAAAAATATTTCCTTACTTTCTTTGGCTTTAATTACACATAAAATCACTCTTGGATTTATCTTATCCTCACAAAGTCGAAAACATTCTATTAAAGAATAAAAATCCTGTTGTTGCTAAAAATCCAACTCAAATTGTTTTAAAGCATATCTAACTCGAGTTGCTTTAAAGTGATTTAAAGAATATCCAACTCAAGTTGCTTTAAAACAAATCCACATCCCACCTTTCGAGCTACAAAAATCAACACTCCCTTTCAGTGAGGAAGGTGTTCTGCACCACACCCAACTTGTCCTTAAAGAATTCAAACTTGCTCTTTATCAAGGCCTTCATCAGGATATCTGCTATATGTTCGTTTGTAGGAATGTAATGGAGCTTCACTATCCCATTCTCCACACAATCTCTGATGAAGTGGTACTTGATCTCAATGTGCTTTGACTTGTCATGAAACACTAGATTCTTAGAGAGTTTGATACAACTCTGATTATCACAATAAATGACTATAGGATCCAACTCCTTATCAAAGATCCTAGCTAGAAGTTTCTGAAGCTAGATAGCCTCACATGTAGCCATATTGGCTACCATATACTTGGCCTTTGCAGAACTCAGGGCAACTGACTTTTGTTTCCTGTTTTACCAAGAGACTACTCTTGATCCCAAACTAAAACTGCACCCTGAAGTGCTCTTTCGATTTGTTGTACTGCCTGCCCAATCTGCATCAATAAACCCCTTGAGCTTCACTCCATCTTGTTGAGCATACTTCAGCCCATAATTAACTATGCCTCAGAGATATCTCAAAACATGCTTCACAGCTATCCAGTGCACACATTTAGGTTCCACCATAAACTGACTAAGTGAGTTCACTACAAAAAAAAGTTTGGCCTAGTGTTGACCAGATACATAAGTGAGCCTATCAACTGTTTATATAAAGTCGAGTCCACTCCCTTTGATCTAGAAGCATCAATCTTCTTCCAATTGGCCACAAGTGACGTTGACATAGGCTTACAATTCTCCATTCTAAATCACTTCAAGATATCAATTAAGTACTTCCCTTGTCCAAGGAAGATCTCTTCCTCTTTCTGCCACAACTCCAATCCCAGCAAGTAGTGCATCAACCCCAAGTTCTTCATCTCAAACTCTCTTGCAAGATCCCGCTTGTAGTGTGCTATGAGCTCCTCTAACCCTGTGAGAAATAGGTCATCAACATATAACAACAATATGAGAAGTTCACCCTTCACCTGAACATAGTACAAGTTCGGATCTGCCTCACTCTTGATGAAGCCCACACTCTACAAGTATCTGTCAATACGTGAATACCATGCCCTGGGAGCCTGCTTGAATCCATATAGTGCTCTTTTCAACTTGCATACATGAGAATCCCTCTCATGTAAATCTCTTCCTTAATCACCCTATTGAGGAAGGTCGTCTTTACATCCATCTGATGAATCCTCCAATCCATCTATGTTGCTATAGAAATGATAGCTCTTATGAATGAGTACCTAGCTACTGGAGTGAAATTCTCATCATAGTCGACTCCTTCCTTCTGAGAAAACCCCTTAGCCACAAACCAAGCTTTGAACTTTTCCACACTACCATCTGCAGCATGCTTAATCTTATACAACCATCTTGAGCCCAACACAGACTTATCTTCTAGTTGTGGTACTACCTCCCACACACTATTCTTCATGATGGAAGAATACTCTTCCACCATGGCATCCCTCCATACTTGGCGTTTGGATGCCTCTTGAAAGCTGGAAGGCTCTACTTCAATTAATTTACTCATAAGTGCCACATACTCAGAATAACGTCTGGGAGCCCTTCTCTGTCTGACTGAATCTTGAGGATCACCTACATATTCTTGAGCCTCTCTCAGTGTCTGCTCAACTACCCTATTTCTCCTCTTCTCAGTAATAGGAATATGAGGCTGAGGAATTATTTGTTCCTCTATCTGATCACCCTACTCGGCCTACTTGCTCTACTCTCCAGCTTGTGTGACTAAAGTTTGAGGAATTTTTACTACCTCAACTGTGGATGGTTGTTCCTCCTCATTCATCAAGTTGCTTGACTTCTGAAGAGCCCTCTCTTTCTCAAACTTCACATCTCTGCAAACCACTATTTTCTTGAAAGTAGGAATGTAAACCTGATAGCCTTAGAAGTTTCACTATACCCAACAAGGATACCCTTCTCTACAGTAGGTTCCAACTTGGTTCTCTTCTCAACAAGAATGTGACAATACACAAGGCATCCAAATATGTGAATGTGCCACAAGTCTGGTTTCTTACCAATGAATGCCTCTTCTGGAGTCAAATTTCTCAACACTTTGTGAGGGCTCCTATTCTGAAAATACACAACTATATTGCAAGCTTCTGCCCATGAGAACCAAGGCAGATCCTGATCATGAAGCATGGCCTTGGCTGCTTCAACTATAGCCCTGTTCTTCCGTTCAACAACCCCATTTTGCTGAGGGTTGTACGGAACTGTCAACTTTTTCTTGATACCTTCCTAAGCACAAAAATCTTTGAAGGCATTCGAGGTATACTCGCCTCCATTATTAGACCTCAGTATCTTCTTCCCAATTTGGTTCTCCACGAGAGCCTTAAAATCTTTGAACCTACTAAAAACCTCATCTTTATTCTTCATGAAATATATCCACGTCTTCCTGTAGAAATCATCAATGAAGGTAACATAATACTCATATCCATTCAAGGATGTTGTTGACATAGGTCGACACACATCTGAGTGTACGAGATCCAAAATCCCTTTAGATCTAGTGTCACTATTTGGAAAATTGGTCTTGGCATATTTCCCAAGTGCACAGCCTTTGCACACCTCATTCTTTGTTGTTTTTATCTCAAGCAACCCCATCACTATTTCCTTAAGAATATTAAGTGCTTCATGGTGAAGGTGAGCCATAGTCCTGTGCCACAATTCTCCTATCCCTTTACAGCTACTAACCAACACATGTGTTGGCTCAAATTGTAACTGAAACAAGCTACCATGCCTGACTCCAATCACTTTTGCAACCTTGGAATCTTTGGGACGAATATATACTTTTCCCTTCTCAAAGGTCACGATGTAACCCTTGTCTTCCAAAGCAGAAACCAAGATTAAATTCATTGTCATTCCAGGGACATACAACACATCCTCCAAAACAAAGGTTTTCCAGACTCCCTCTGAAACTTGATGGTTCCAATACCAGTTGCATGGTACTTGGCATTGTCTCCAAGCTCAATATAGAAATCCAACTTCTTCTCCTCCAACTTGGTGAAACAAATTCTAACTCTCTTCATGTGGCGAGAAGCCCCACTATCAATATACCATACCCTATTGGCAATTGAACTTGAGAGACAGACAATAAGTGAACTCATTCTCAAATCGTGATGCAAACTTGTCCACCACTGCTATAGCAACAAATTGCTTCTTTTGCTTGTCCTTATTTTTCTTATTCAGACATTGACTAGCATAGTGACCCATCTGATGGGAGCAAAAACATTTTATCTTGCTCAGATCTTTCTTCTTCCCACTCTTGGAAGAAGAACCTTATGTTTGCTCTTTATTGGACTTCTTCTTACCCTTGCTTGCAAGAGCAAGATTTTCTTTATCTTGACCCTTCTTCGTTTGATCTCCTCGATGAGCACCTTCATGGATCTCCTCTTGAAAAAAATCATCCCAAAGTCTTTCCCAATTAGGTAGTCAATCTCTACCAACAACACACTTGAAAAACACTTCCCAGTGCTTCAAAAATCCATTCAAGGCTATACGCACCAACTCATCTTTATCAATCATCTCTCCTACAGTAGCAAGTTCATCCCTGACCTATGTCAACTTGGACAAGTAAGAGGTCACACTCTCATCTTTGGACATCTTGCTATTATGCAATTTTTCCTTGAGCATCATCTTACAACTCTGATAGTCACTCTGATAAAGTTTTGTGAGCATATCCCACATCTCCTTGGTGGTGTCTTTCCTCAATAAATGAGGAATTAAATGATCTCTTACTCCATCCAAGATAATCCTCTGAGCCTTGGCCTCTTTAACTTCATGTGAATCTAAGGCAACATGGTCATTTTTTGGTGGTGTCACTTCTGTACTAGCATAGATCCACAGCTTGTTCTCCTTGAGAACATATGTAATCTGAACCTTCCACTGCAAGAAGTTAGACGCACCCTCAATTTTGTCCTCGTATCGAACACTGGTTGTCATACAGAAGAACTGGAGATGAAAATCTAATGGATTTTTTTCTTGAAATTTGTGTCACAAATCTTGGCTTCATATTTAGAGTTTAGAGTTCTGATACCACATTAATTTCTATAACCCATCAACAGATTAATTGCTCAATAAATTCACATAAAGAAATTTGATTTATAACAATTAACACAACTAGGTTAATTAACAACTAATAACAGCAGAAACAAAAATAATAAGAAGCCAATCACAAAAGATAATAACACAGATATACCCAAGAAACCCCAATGTGGGGAAAAACCTACAAATGTTGGATCTTCTATTCAGCCTAACAACAAACTTTTCTTTCGAAAATACAATATGAGTTTGCTACAACAATCTTACATTTATAGAGCCTAACTGCTTTACTTAGTGTGCAAGGAAAGAATCTTTCCTTGCTTTCTTTGGCTTGAATTACACATAAAATCACTCTTGGATTTATCTTATCCTCACAAACTCAAAAACATTCTATTAAAGAATAAAAATCCTGTTGTTGCTAAAAATACAACTCGAATTGTTTTAAAGCATATCTAACTCGAGTTGCTTTAAAGTGATTTAAAGCATATCCAACTCAAGTTGCTTTAATACAAATCCACATCCCACCTTTCGAGCTACAAAAATCAACAAATCCAACTGAGAAGAAGTGTAGGACGGTTCTTTGGGAAAGACCATCAGAAGGCCGGTGGAAGATAAACTTTGATGAGGCTTCAAAGGGAAATCCTAGCTCTTCACGGGCCAGATTTATAATTCGAGACTAGAATGGTGATGTGGTAGCATTAGGAGCAATGAAATTGATGAAAGGAATGAACAATACAACAAAAGCTATAACAGCCATGTTAGCAATTAAGTGTGGTAAAAATTTAGGTGCCAAAAAGATCCACTTAGAAGGGGACTTGATGATCAATAATAGTCCAAGCGGTGATGAATGGATCTATTCATGTGTGGCACCTTCAATATGTTGTTGAAAAAATCAGAGAAGAATTGGCCACTCTTGAATTTTTTTTGGTGAGCCACATTAGATGAGGTGGAAATATTGAAGTGAACATGTTATCTAAATGGGCGCTATCTTTTAGTGAGGTGGGTGATTTCAAATTTGAAGACTTTAGAGAATTAATGTTAGCAGAGTTTTTTGACAACATAGGGGAGTACACCAAATTAAATGCACAGGGTGGTAGCTAGAGTCTAGTATTTTGACAAGACTAGTGAGAGATGGAGAAGCCGAGCAGTGGCCTTGCAGTACTTCGAGCATTTAATTTGAAGTGGGCATTTAAGGTTGGTTTTATAGCCTGAGGCAATGATGATTATCCTTGCATTTTGAAGATGCAAAAATATTTGGTAGCAGTGATTTGGTGGTGTAGGTGACATTTTTTTAGAAGAAAATGGAGGCCAATTTTACTTTTTGGTCAAGAAGGCAACTAAGTCCATTCCTTGGTGATGTGTCAGGGAAGAGATTAGGGGGATTATTCCTCATTGAAGATGGCAAGCTTGTGTAGTGTGTAAGAATGATCTTAGGTAGGGGTTTTGGTGCTCTGATACATAGATATAGAACAAATTTGGATGTGTATTCCATGATTGTGGCATGGGGTCTCAACTTAGGAGAATCAATGGAAATGGTGTGAAAAGTGATGAAGAAAATTGTCCATGAGGATTTTTTAGTGAACATGGAGTTAATTTTTGAATGGGTGGTACTGGGGATTGGCCTAGATATTTTAGAAGGAATTATTGATGAAGAAATGGAGTTACTTTATGGGGTCTCAAAACTTAAGCCATTCATTCAATGGCCAAAAGGAAATTTTAAATCCCGGTGCCAAGAAGAAGCCAGATTAGGATGGAAAGCACTCAAGCTCTTTATTGAGCTCATGGAGGTTGAAGACTTTATTGAGAAGGCTAAGATGGAAGCACAGGGCAAGGTGGTGAAAGCGAAGTGCCAAAGGAAATATCTGAAAAAAAGTGAAGTAGACACCAAAAGAAGCATGTGAAAGAGCTAGGTGAAGGACCGTCAGGCTTAGGTAGTGCACGTGAATGAAAGGACCCTCTGTGGTCTTTTTTGCTCCTTTTTTTTATTGTAATTTTTTCTACTATTAGTAATTCGATGTAAATGTGGTGTTGGGATGGATGGGGTTTTCTGGGTTCTGGTAGTACTATATGGGGAATGGTTGAAGGCTATTGGCAGTAGGATTTTGAATTTTTAGCAAAAACAAGGATTAAGGGGTTTGGTGCTTTTTTATATGCATGTTAAGGTGCTTGTTTTTTATCTGTTGGAAGTTTTTTGGTAGGTATCAAAACCGAAATTGATTGTAATGTTTATTTTCAAGCAATATAAAATCTTGTGTTACCAACCAAAAAATAATAATAATTACATTTTATTACTTTAAAACTAGATTAAAGCATAAAAAAATTACATTATAAAAATAAAATAATCAACAAATATAAATAATTATTGCTTACTTAAATTAAATGTAAATTATTAAATAGTATTTTAATTTTATATACATTTTAAAATGAAAAATTATGATATATTACTAATTGTAGAATATGATAGAGTATATAAAAATGATATTTAGATCCAAATTATGAAATATATTTTAATTAAGATTTATAATTAAATTACTATTAAAAACCATGACCACCATTTCTTAATAAAATGAAAACAAGGGCGGACACTCATAACTATTACAATTGAACAAAGACAAAGCTTAATAATATTTATGAAAGAAAAATTATTATTATTATATAATTTTAAAACATTAATATTTTTTTTATTTCTTAGTATATATTGTTGTTAGATTTTATATGTAATATTGTATGATTTTTTATTTTTTTAGAAAAATTAAAATGATTAATTAATTGAAAAATTATTTAATATATATATATATATATAAAATATTAATCATTGAAAAAAAAATATTTACAAATTTATTAATTTTTAAAATATTTTATAATAGTCATATTTAGTTTGTGAATACTATATGATATTTATATTTTACAAAATATCAAATTATTATCTATGTAAAAAATATTATTTTTTAAAAATAAAAATAAATAAATTATGAAAACTAGAATTGAAACTTCCTTTAATACATTTTTTTTTAAATTTATTCTTTTAAAAAATTGTGATACATCCTTTACATTCTTGAAAAAATTATTCTTTTAAAAATTTGATGATACATCCTTTACATTCTTTTGACTCAATTTACAATACCTAAAATCAATTAAAAATAAAATCACTCCATTACATAGTCAAAAAGATACCAAAAACAATCCAACTTAAATATGCATCAACTTGCAATTAATTGATACCTTCGCAAAAGGAAATATTCTAGCATTTTTTTTCATACATTATATGTTAAGTTTCTTAAAATTAATTCCAAAAAATCATTTTTCAGCCACAAAACCATAATACAAAAATAAAATAAAAAATTTCATATATACAATTTTAAATATTATTTTAGTTTGTGCCAAGAGAACTATTAGAATTTTCAAAATTAGTTTTTCTCAATTTTTAGGAATATGAAGATAAACATTTTTATAGCAATTTTTTTTTTTGATAGATAAATAACTACTATATGGGGCAACACCCTGTATTGCTTTTTTGGAAAGATATTATAAATAGTAATTCATTGAGCATATACTCCGTAGACTAGACTTTCCCCTATAGACACCCTACTTTAATACCTTCAGCTCAAAATATCCAAGGCCAAAAACAAAAACCTGGAAAGTTACAAAAAAAATCCTGGACTAGACTGCAGATTGATGGAACTAACACCAAAAAACATTATGAGCCCTTCTAAACATATTGAGTGGACTGACTATAGAAACCCTTTAAATTGATAGCAAATTTACCAACAAGGTTTATGCAAAAAATAACCTTTAGACAACAAACTACTAGCCTTACTCATCACTATTCTTGTTTGAGCCGAGTCGTTTCTATCAGGTTTTGAACTCTACGATCACTAGGCAGTCTGGACCATAATTGGCATGATTTGGGCTTTTGGTCTTCTATTTTGGATCCTACTCATCATTTTTTGTGTCATTCTTCCCCCATCCCTAGTTCCCAGTCTTCCTCATCACTGACCACAACCTCATTCACCAGCTCTTCATCCTCCACGTAGTGTAGGGCCCATCCATGAGGCAAATTGGTGACCAATTTTAGAGAACAAAGCAAGAAAAAGATATTGTGTTCAAAAACATCCCATATCCTTTCATAGATTTCAGGTTCTATGGTTCTAATCAAAGGAAACTTCATGGTCTCCCAGCCATGCATGCGAATCATGTAGTAATTTTGAGGCATGGGTATCAAATTATTTTCATCAACATTATCCAATGCTACATTAATTTCTGCTAACAAGGCATGCTTGAAGACCATCAGAGTAAGCTTTTTGGTACTCTCCTTCAAAACCTCCATCTGTAAAAGAACTGCCAAAAACATAGCAGGAATTTCAAAATTGATCCTTGCCCTGTGGTAGGCTCGCAGGAACTCAAGACCCAACACTTGCTTTACTACCCATAGGATTACTAGGTGTGGAGAAGAAAGCAACCCTTGAAGATGTTTATCCGTGATTTCACCTCTAAAAGCCTGCTATTGTTTATCCAAACTAAGAGCCAGTTGAGTCTCCATTATAAGCTTTGTGTTAACTACTTTATCTGTGATTTCGCCTCTAAAAGCCTGCTATTGTTTATCCAAACTAAGAGCCAGTTGAGTCTCCATTATAAGCTTTGTGTTAACTGCTTACACCTATTGATAATGAAAGGCACTTGTAGCCCACTTGTCGCTCTGGCTTCACAGACTATGAACAATACTTCGAGAGGCTTCTTTAAGATAATAATGTTTCTTTCAACACTGAATCCAAGGCTTGGCGCCCCATTATTAGGAAGTATGTCCTTTGGCTATCCGACTATTACAAATGAGTCCTTTTTGGTGGATGACAAAATTATCCCAACTCATTTCTAACGAAAAGGACTTATTAGGTGTCCTTCCACGTACTTTGCATGTATAAGGATACATTATTTTAATTTCAATTCTACTGGTTTAAAAAGACGCTCTTACCTAGTTCTAGGTGGAACCATGGTGGGCCCCAATTGGGTGATATTCAACATTTACCTTTCCATATGGGATCCACATGAGCTCAACCCAAAGATCTCGTATGAAGCTGACTCAACTAGAAGTCTGACATCACTGCAATCATGTATGGGAGGACCCAGGAGTAATGTTAGCCATTAAGATTCAAAAATTCCTGGGTTTTATGAAATCTTAGCCTAAATTCCCTTAGTTTTTGCTTACAGCTTTTTTTGCCAAACATTTCGCTCTTTGATTCCCTTCTTTGAAAATGTGTGATACTTTATATTCTTCAAACTTACTCAGAAGTCGCATAATTTTCTGGAGCCAGTGATTTAGTTTCCAGTTGGGAGAGTTTTTATGTCTTATCAAGTTTATTGTAATCAGGGAGTCTCCTTCTAGATGAATTATTTTTTCCTTTAAGGATATACCCAACTGAATTCCCATTAGAGTTGCTTGGAATTCTGCCTCGTTGTTTGTGCAAATTCTTAGAGGTTTAGATTTTTTTTCCATTATCTCCCCCTTCTCATTTTTGGCTACACAACCAACACCACCTGGGCCTAGGTTGCGTTGAGATGCTCCATCAAAGTTGACCTTGATCCAACCACTTTCTGGTGGTTCCCATTTGACTTCCTTTCTCTTTTGCTGAGAAGCCTTGTGACCAGGACCAATAACTTTAGGAATGAGGAGCCCTTTGAAAGCATGTTTCATCTGGTCATCCCAATTTGAGTATGTTCCTTTCTTCCCCGAGTTTGATTTGGCTGCTTCATTTACCATTTCAGTGATCATTCCTTCAATTTTTTTCACACAACTATGTTGGCTGCATTTCCTTGTTTTGAAAGATCCTTCAGTTACGTTCCTTCTAGATTTCCCATATTATTATTGATGGGGCTATGCACCAAATATTTCCTTTCTTCTAGGAAGAGGCCACATATTGAACCAAATCAGTAGGCAGTTTGGTAAGGGGCTTTGCTAACTGAGTTTTCTCATGAAATGTTGTCAGCATTGTGTTGAGTAAGGACAGTTGAGTAGCAAGTGATCTGAGGTTTAATTATCATTTTTGCATAAAATAAATCTCCCTAGATCCTAGATTCTAAAAGTGGATAGTCTATCCTTAGATGAGATCTTTTTTTGAATTTCCAGCCAAGCAAACACCCCTTCTTTAGGTAGACAATTTCTCCCCCACAGTAGTTTTATCGGCCAATTTTTTCTTTCCTTTGCTTGTTCCTTTAACCTGTAACCCAACTTGATTGTATATGTCCCAGTTGCAGAACCACACCACCTGATGACGTCTTCTTGGATGGAAGGCAAAAAAAATCTTTCTTTTAATATTGTTGTCAGGGCATCCTTCTAGTTTTGTGGTGCTTCTAGGTTTTGTAGGGAATTCCATTCCCATTCTTGCACTCCCTCCCTGACTATCATCCTTCCATATTTGCATACCATCTCACCCCAAGTTCTTATAGTTTATGCTTTGATTAAATCCATATTAGGAAGAGTTGCTAAAACTTCTTTACCATTCCATGAATCCTTCCAGAAGGATGTTAACTTACCATCCCTCAGCTCCCAAGACACATGATTTGTGATTATATCCCTACACTCCATCAAATATTTCCAGATGTTTGAACCTCAAGGAGGGTTCGCAATTGTAAGAATTCGGGTTAGAGAGTCTGAGTCCAGATACTTTCTTCTCAGGATCCTAACCCATCATTGATCTCCTTTTGCATGCATTTCCCATACCAATTTTGTGCCTACTGCCATGTTCATCAGTCTTAATTGTCTAAGACCTACTCCACCAACCTCTTTAGGGGTGCAGACTTTTTTCCAAGCCACAAGTGGAATTTTTTATGGTCTTCTGTACCACTCTAGAAAAAATTCCTAAATATTTGATTGAGTTTTTCTTCCGCTGCTATTGGAATTTTTAGGCATGCAATTGAGTAAATTGGTATTGCTAAAAGAACTTCCTTCACCATCAATAATCTTCCTGCTGCAAAAATCCATTTCCCTTTCCATGTCCCCAACTTGTTCTTGCAACTATTGATTAGCTCTTCCCAATAGTATTTTTGCTGATGCCTACAAAAAGGGGGGTGCCCAAAAATCTACCTGGAAATTTTGCCACTCTCAATCCCAAAATTCTTGCCAAATCTCTTTGAAGGATCAGTTGAGTATTGAGAAAAAAGACCTCAAATTTGTGTTAGTTTATGCTTTGTCCTGATGCTTGGAAATATTCATCCAAAAAAAATTTAATGGTTCTTGCTTCTCTTCTACTCGTCATTCCAAATAGAGTTGTGTCATCAACAAATTGTTGATGTGTTGAGTTTTCAACACCATTGGAAACTTTCACTCCTTTCCATTTTCCTTCCTGCCTTAGTGTTATTATTCCCCTTCCCATAACTTCTACCATTATGATGAATAGGAAGGTGGAGAGGGGATCTCCCTTCCTTATCCCTCTCGAAGATGAGAAAAAACCCCAACCTGTCCCATTTACCAGTACTGAAAATTTTCCTGAGATACAACTTTTAATCCATTTAACCCAATCCTCTTGGAAGCCAAACTTCCTGAGTACCTCCAATAGGAATTCTCTATCCACCATATCATATGCTTTGGGTATATCCAACTTAATAACCATACATGGATCTCTTACCTTTCTGGCTGAGTGCAAGGTTTCATGAGTTGAAATTATGCCTTCCACAATTGATCTACCTGGGATGAAACCACTATGTTCCCCCTAGATAATACTAGCTAGCACTCCCTTCAATCTATTTGATATTATTTTCGTGATCACTTTATACACTGTATTGCACAAAGCAATTGGCCTATAGTCTCCCCTCCTCATAGGGTCCTTTTTCTTTTGGACCAATGCCATGAATGTATGGTTTGTAGCTCGCAACATGGTCATTTTTTTCTTGATTCTTCAGCTGCCAGGTATAAATCTTCTCCTACTATTTCCCATAATTTATGGAAGAAACAAGCAGGAAAGCCATCTAGACCTAGCAATTTATCTGGATTTAGTTAAAAAGTCACCTTTTTCACCTCTTCTCTACTTATTTGCTTGAATAGCATTTTGTTTTGTTCTTCCCCTATTATCTTTGGGATTGAAGCTAGCATTTTATTCCTAACTTCCTCATTATTCCCCGATGGTCTGTTTAGGATTGCTTGGAAAAAAATTACGACCTTTTTATTAACTTCCTCCAATGACTGGGCTATCAATCCATCTTCTCTTGTTATGGATGTTATTGTGTTCCTATTCCTGTTGGTTACTGTCATTCTATGAAAGTACTTTGTGTTGCAGTCTCCTTCCTTGATCCATGTATCCCTATATTTTTGCCTCCAAAAGCATTCTTCTCTTTTCAAGATCTCTGAAAATTCTTCTTTTAGATATTTTTTCGTCTCAAAGTCCACCCCATCCATTCCTTTGTCTATGATATGTTCATTGAGAGTGCATAATTCCTTTTCCACCCGATCTTTCTCTTGAAAGATATTCTTGAAGTGTTCTTTGTTCCACTCTTTGAGTTTATTTTTCACATAGTTCAATTTTTTATTCAGAATATATAAACAAGAATGGTTCCCTAGTTGGGGCTCCTTCCACCATTACTTAATCAATTCTGGAAGCTTTTCATCTCTAAACCACATTTTCTCAAACTTGAATGGGCAGCCAATAGGGGCTACGTCTAGCTATATTAGCAGTTGCACTAGGTAATGATCTGGGCCCACATAGGGTAAGATAGTGGCTTCATATGTTTGGTTGTTTCTTCCCCATTCTCCAAACAAGGGAAATCTATCCATCCTCTCAGCTATGTTTGTAAATCCTTTCCTTTTGTTTATCCAGGTAAAGGTGCCATTTTTTGTTATATCCATCAGATGATTGTTATTTACAAACTCTTGGAAGTCCTGTTGGACTCTTGTGATTCTCCTTAACCCACCTCTCTTTTCTTCACAATTTAGGGTTGCATTGAAGTCCACTGCTATGATTCCTTTTTCTCCTCCGTGTATCGAAATGGCCTGAGTGATTTGTTGCCACACTGCTATTTTCTCTCATGTTTGCGTGGGGCCATAAGTATTGATTAGTGTAAATTGTTCATTTCTTTGTAGCACTCTACACTTTATTGCTAACCAATTCCTATGTTCCTCCAACAGTGCTCCTGATACTGTGAGTGGGTTCCATATAACCCCTAGCCCTCCTGAAGCCCCTTCCAACCTTACATAGCAACCATCCCATTGTTTCCACCATTTCATTCTATTTTTTATCTCTTTTGTGTCCCATTTTGTTTCTTGAAGTAAGAATATATTTTCTTTGGACTGGTCAATTTGGCCCTTGACCATGCACCATTTGTTAGGGGTGTTTAAGCCCCAATCATTCCATGTTATGATTCTCATTGTGGCTGGGGAAGGAGAGCCTCCTTCCCTTTCCAAAGTTTTGTTTTCCTTGTCGCATTGGTTGTTATTTCCAGTTTAGCTTTATTGGTTTTAGGGCCTCTCCTCCCCTTCCCTTTTATGTTTGGTTTCTTTAGTTTGGATTGGATATGTTCAACATTCTTTCCTCCCACAACTTCCCTTCTTCGACTTCCTTTGCATTCTCTTCATCTGATACCCAATCTTCGCCTGATTCATAATCTGATTGAGTGTTCTCTTCCTCCCCCTTTTCCTCCTGATGATACTCTTGAGGTGCTCTACCTTCTTTAACATCTATCTCTTCCCTTTCCCTTGATTCCTCTACTTCTCTTTCTTGAGCATCCCTAGGCTCCTAGCTTATGGTTTTTAGGATCTTTTTGTTGCTCAAGACTTCTCCTATTTGTGATGAAATGACTTTTTCCAAGTCTTTGGTATGCTTCAGGAGAGTGCTCAAATCCTTTTGAGCTTGCAAGGTTACTTCTTCAACATTGGACATGTCTTGGCTTAAGATTATATTTGTTGTCCATTCAAGGTCTCCCAATTTTCTTTTTTTGGGGGCTCTTTCTCAACAATTGTTCCAGGCCAACACCCCTAGTTTTTGGCTTACCTCCATTTCCACCAAAATTCACTAATGGGCCTATTTTGGTATTTTGCTTACTACCCATGGGATTATCCACTTTTGTTGTGCCAAAGCTTCCATTCTTGATATCTTTTTCTAAAAGGACACTTCCCTACCTTATTGACATCACTCTTGGCTACTTTCTGAATCCAACTCCCAAACTCTGAAATGATTTCTAGGCTTTTGTAGACCCCTACACCTTCCTCAATTTCTACCAGGATGTTTGCCTCTACATCTTCTTTCCCATTTATGAAATCTTCATCTATTCCCAAGAAAACCCCTAAGGAGTCACCAATCTTAGTCATAGCCTCCACTCTCCAATATTTTGATGGGAGGTCAATCAGTTTTAACCATGTTGGGGTTTGTTTGATCTTTAATGCCATGGGTCAAAGTTGGATTCCTAGTTTTTGCAATGAAAGTTATGGCCATTAAAGAAGAGGGGTTTGCCAAACACTATTTGTTGTTTTAGATCCTAGTCTATACATTCTATCAAGTAGAAGGCATTAGGAAGGGGATCGATACTCACCTGGTCTCTAAATTTTTGCTACCACAAGTTCATAATTTCTTCTTTTGGATCACCTGGGCCGCACCATTTTGCGAAGAGGGCACAATCGCACAGTCTCTCCACTCTTCCCTTTATGATTTCCATCGGCATTGAGAAAAGCTTACTACCCCAAGGCTTACCATTTGCTTCCAATCCACCTTCATTCCTTCTTCTGTCACCAAAAAGACCTCCCTTTTTCCAATTTTGTTTGGGGTTATGGTGATTTGAACCTCTTGGTGGTCCCTTGTTATTCCATTGGGCTCCATAGTTTTGGGAATTGTCCCTGCAAATATGGTCTTCTCCTGGGTGATATTCTTGGGGGGTCTAATTGTTGTTGTTGTTATTCTTTCTTTGCCATGATTCTTTTGTACTGGGGTTGCTATTACGACAAGATTTCCTATCCCTGGAGGTGCCCCAATGTCTTGCCCCCGGTGCCCTAGGGTTTCCATTTTTTTCGAACCGCCCACTCCTAAAATCGCCATTGTTTAAATTTTTTTTTGATTCCATCTGCTCGGATTTTGCTTACGCCAACTTCCTCTCTGTTGATTGTTGTGAAAGCCATTCCTCCAACTATTGCGATTTTGATTATTTCTATGGTCATCTTCCCAATACTGATACTAGGGATTGCATTTATCATTCCATCTTCCATTTGAAAACACCCATTGAGGAATATGGGTAGCCTCTTTTTCCTTGGTTGATTTGGAACTTGCTTTCCCTGGAAGCTTTTCCTTAGGTTCGTTGCCCCATCTCTTTTCTTCTATCCATTTGCAACCTGACGCATTTCACCTTTTGCAAAATTTTACTCTGATGCTCCACCTTGCACCATCCCTCCCTAATATCATTCAGTTAGAAATCTTTTTATAACATTTTTTATCTAAACAATTATAACATTAAATTTTTATATATATAAAGTATATGACATAAAAATCTCAAATTTGATTGAAACTCTTTCAACCAATCAAATTGACAATAATTCATTCAATTTTTTTTTTTTGTTAAAAAAATAAAAATAAAAATTCACTTTGTAAAAAAATAAATATTTGCTTTATCATTAAAAAAATTTGAAAATTATGTTTTCATTTGCTAACAAGTACAGCTATTAATCTCCCTTTTAAGCTATTTGCATTGTATAGTTCCTGCCTCACAGCAGATCATAAAAAAAACAAAGAAGAAATGAGTTGGTGTCAGTCTTACGTACTGCACAAGCCTCCATGAAAACCTAAAATTTCTTTCCGGTTAACTTATGCAGTTCAACTTATGCTTTTAAGCTAAACCTCGTAAACAAGGCTTAAGAGCACACCCAACTGTGCCAGTCAAGATAAGCATTTCTATTTTAGGTCCCACAAGTTTGACAAGGCTGATGAATCCCCGCAACACTGACTGAAATTATGAAAAAATGACGTTTTCTTAAATTATACTCAAAATTGTACTATTAATTTTGCTTCTGTAAATCTTACTCAACTGAATTACTTAAAATATACTCAGATAACAAACACAGGGTAAGGCAAGGACGAGTGTGCCAGAGCTTTTTGCAGATTTTATCAAAAGGAATATCAATTTTCCAACATCTTAGCATGTTGTTTGGTGCCAGAATTCGATTTCTACTTATCTTTTACGGTGTTCACCATTAGATTTTGGTTGGCTGAGGTTGAAATGTATTTGTAGCGCTTGAGGACAATGCCCGATTTACACTAGGATCCTGTCTTATTGGTTTTATATTCCAGGAGATTATTTTCATAGGGTTTTGTAGAAGTTCAATGGAAATGGCATTTCTCTGGGTGGATGTGAGTTCCGATTGCAGTAAAGTTGTTGAAATCATCCAAAAACTAATGGAATTTAGTGATGGATTTATCGAGTTTAGAAAATGTTTTGATATGTTCATATATTTTCGTATGATTGTACTTAAATTTTTTGTTAAAGTTGGAGGAATCATGTTGAAGTTTCTGCGTATAATCAGGAACTTGGAAAAGGCACACCGTGGAGGAAACACAGAGATGAATACAAGGGGCTCTGGTTGATAAGCAGAGATGTTTTTTGGTTTTTTGATTGGAAGGCTTGGTGTAGGGCAGTCAACATGTTCTAGAAAGAACCGTAAATGATATCCGTAAAGGGAATATGTTTTACTTAGCTGTGTAAGAGTATTGGAATTTAAACATTTGAAGAGCTGGGGTGATTCCTAAGCTCGCCGGTTTCTGGAAACTTGTCATGTCCCGATTCAAGGCTGGGTCGGCCAGCTTCATATTTCAAATAAATAAATAATATTTAAATTATGAGTTCTGGCCGACTTCTTTAAAAGTTGGTGCCTCAATAAATTTGAATTTCTTTTCTTAACTTGGCCGACCTGTGGGAAGGCTCTTTAGAGCGTGTATTTATACGGGGTCACTGCCTTGTCTTTAACCGGATGGATTTGAAGCAAGAAATCGAATTGGTCTGTAGGGACGGAAACCTCTGTAGAGTAACCTGAGGTTAGTACGAAAACCCTACCTCTGTTCTTGGCAAATCCACACAGGGCTCGCAGATTCCTAAGCTGTTTAAGAGTATTGGAATTTAAACATTTGAAGAGCTGGGGTGATTCCTAAGCTCGCCGGTTTCTGGAAACTTGTCATGTCCCGATTCAAGGCTGGGTCGGCCAGCTTCATATTTCAAATAAATAAATAATATTTAAATTATGAGTTCTGGCCGACTTCTTTAAAAGTTGGTGCCTCAATAAATTTGAATTTCTTTTCTTAACTTGGCCGACCTGTGGGGAGGCTCTTTAGAGCGTGTATTTATACGGGGTCACTGCCTTGTCTTTAACCGGATGGAATTGAAGCAAGAAATCGAATTGGTCTGTAGGGACGGAAACCTCTGTAGAGTAACCTGAGGTTAGTACGAAAACCCTACCTCTGTTCTTGGCAAATCCACACAGGGCTCGCAGATTGGGCGAATATAGTGAATCCATTCCATTTTTATATTACAATTTTTGGCAGCGCCTTGTAGGAGATCTGTGCCATAATTTATACATAGACAAGCTTTGAGCTCGGTCATCTTTTGATGTTTGAGCCCTGAGCCTCAGCATCTCAAATTACACAGTTTGCAGAATTACCTGAGACTTATTGCTATTTATATTTTATCATCAACTGCCACTTTTACTCATTAGCTCTAGTAAAGTTGCCACTTCGTTGAAAGACTTACGAAACTGACTTTGAATTAGGTAGAGGAGTGGAGTTTTTGAAAGATTTACTTGAATGGGTAGAATTTCTTTACCTATTGGTTTTCGTTTCCACCCAACTGATGAAGAGCTTGTCAGCTACTATTTGAAGAGAAAAGTGTGTGGAAAAAGTTTCCGATTTGATGTTATTTCAGAGATCGATCTATACAAGTATGAGCCTTGGGATTTACCAGGTAAGCCATTGATATTTCATTTTAATTGAATTAAAATTTGTAACCGACAAAAACTTTTGTAAGCAATTATTGTGTTTAAGAGATCATATAATATTATCATGTTTATGCTGGTGACGCATAGGAATTTGTTGATTAAGCTTGAAAATGGAATTTACTGCAAATGAAGTGCAGTTCAGGAATTTTTTCTGGTTGGAATCTATTGAGTTAGTAAAATGAATCTTATAGACATATTTCTTGGTACACGTTACTTGACCTAATATTAACCACTTTTAAGCATTGTTGGCTTGGACTTATTCATATAATTTTGGATGCAGGCAAGTCTTGTCTACAGAGTAGAGATTTGCAATGGTACTTTTTCAGCTCTAGGGATAAAAAATATCCCAATGGATCTCGAACGAATCGAGCCACAGAAGCTGGTTTCTGGAAAACCACTGGAAAGGAAAAGCAAGTATGTTCAGCTTTTCGAAGAGTTGGGATGAAAAAGACTTTAGTATATCATACTGGACGGGGTCCCCGTGTAGAACGGACCAATTGGGTGATGCACGAATATAGACTTGAAGACAAGGAGTTGAATGTGTCAAATATTATTCAAGTAATTGTGATTAACGAGGTTTTAATTTTCAAAATGGATGTGAAATTAGACCTTGCATTTTTTCTTTTCTAGCCATATAATCACTAGTTAGTTTTTTATCTTCAAACTAATGAGTTCCGCTATGTTTATTTGATCTCCTCATGTTGTTAGGGTTTTCTGAGCATACCATCAACCTCTGACTTTCCTAATAAATCTCAACATTGACTCTGGGAAACATAAATCTTCTCTTTGCATTTCCCTTGGCATCTATGAATAATAAACTGTTAGATTTGTGTCTCTTAAATATTATTAGCATACTTCCAACTTAGATCAATAATTTTGTGATGTGTTCATCCAGGTCCGAGTCAACCAGTATAGTTCTGTTCAGAATTTAGGGAACCTTCACTGATAGCATCTAGGACCTTTCTATGGTTGGATTTTGTTTGCTCAAGGATTATGATGCCAAATGCTGCCAAGATATTGATCTCTCTAAGATAGAAATGGATTGCAACTTTGTAGAGACTTTGATGGCGTGTGATATATCTATGGTCAACTATGAAGGATTCATATGGAAATTTATAGAATTGACATGAAAAATACTAACGGAGTCCTTGCAGAGCCTTTAATGATGGCTAACCAAAGTATAAGCTGCAGTTAGAAGGGTGATAGGAATCTCAGAATCAATCTCAACAAGAAAATCCAAGATGAAATATTTCAAGGCGAATCTGTCTGTACATTGGTTTGCCCCTTCCTTCTGCCACATCTTTGGTACTTCTTCCCAATTTTGCTGCAAACCAGACATGTATGTATCCTTTTGGTTTTCTGATTACTCCATGGCTCCTACTTTTCCCATGCTGTCCTTAAATCCCAGTTTGGTATTCTTGACTTGATATGTGACTAAGAAATAGTCTTATCTCTCCTTGCCCATTACAGGAGCTGTTATACATATTGTTAAATAGCTGTGCATTGAGTTAAATATGTTAAACATTCATGTCCCAAAAGTGCGGAACATGATAATTTAATCGAGGAAACATGCAATCTTTCTATTGTGTATTGTTGATGCCGCTTCTTGTATATTTCCATCAGACAGTGGTGCAATATATCAGTTAAATAGTTGAATTTTTTTCCATTTTTGTGGCTGTAGAATTCCTGTGTAATTTGTCGGGTCTTTCAAAAGAGTGGTCCTGGCCCCCAAAAAGGGGAACACTATGGTGCTCCTTTTAGGGAAGAGGATTGGAATGAAGATGCCTCTGCAGAAGCTGGGGTACGATCTTCTTTAGAAAGAGTCGATACTCCACATGATCCAAGCAATTCAACTTTGAGCCATGTCAAGGAGGAGGTTATTGCACGCCCTAGAGCAGCTTCTGCATTGGACAACGTGGTTCTTACTCTTGATGAAGAGTATGTTTCTTCAGAAGACGAGCATGATGAAACAGATAACTTCCGGACAGAAAATGTTTGTTACCCAGCTAATTTGGAGCCAAATCCTGACAAAAAGGAAGTGGTGCAAAGCATTGCGAATGACATTCAGGTAAATAAGTTACAAGGGAAGGTGTTGCTGTGTCTTTGAATGTAACTGTTTTATTTTTCTAGAACTGATATTATGCTACTTGTATTCATGCCTAAAATTGGCAGCCTTGTGTTAATCCATAAAACACCTGAGAGATAAATGTTGAATAAATTGCACCTGGAACAGTTAATTTGGGGAATTCTTGGGATTTTGAAAGATTTTTAGTTAGTCTTTAACTCATTGGCAAATTACAGTTTTTATCTGAATTCTTATGTTCAAATATATCTTTCGTTGGCCATTCGTCATAATTTTAGTAGATGATTACACCATATTTTAAGACCTAAAATTATTATTTTTTCAATACAAGCAGATGAATTCATTATTTTGGAAGCTTGATAAAGGACAGTCATGGCATTTGAAATGATTATGCTGCTATGGTTATAATACTGACGCAGCTGATTCTTCTGGTAACAAAATTCTTGATGGATAGGAGATTTTCTTTGAGGACTCAAGACCGTTCAGACGATTTTGTTGCTCTGTCAATAGCGTTGTATTCAAGTTTTGAGTGATTTAGAATGCTGGATTGAGTGTTTTTTCTGGCCTGATCAACATATATCAACCAAAGTGGCGAAAAGGACTGAAATTACACAGCATGAATACAATGTACTACAAGAGCTAAAGGCTTGTGTCTAGTAACTTATGATTGGGAATCTGATATAAACCTGGATTCAGGATGCAGAAATCCAAGAGTGCTTTCAGTTTTCTGAGTTTGACACAAGTGTGTGTGTGGTTTTGCAGGTGCAGGCTCAGAGAAGCGAAGCAGCACAACCCCCTTTACCCCCAGGCCGGCAGCAAAGAGATCCAGGTCAGGCCTTAGTTGGACTTGTGCCAGTAGACCCATCATGGGTGAGAGGAGATCCAGGTATCACACAGATTAAGATTTAGTGTGTTTTCACTTTATATGGAGTTTTCTTTTAGCTATTTTATGCTTAGGTTACAAATGATTTTGTGTTTTGTCCATGCAGATACAGTGGATGGATGGAGGGACCTCATTCATAGGGTACTCCGTGATACCATGGGTCCCTACCTAGGCAGGTCAGTAGATAACCTTAGGGATCCAGGATTGCCTGAGTCTGCGGGGCGGCATAGTGATGTGTTTGCAGCAGCACACCATGCAGGCATACTTTTGCAGACACACCAGGCAGCAGCAAACTTGGCCCTTATCAAGACCACTTTGGAGTGGCAGCAAGAGAGAATAGATGAAAAGGCTGCATGGCAAGAGGAGAGGGCTGCTAAGCAGGAGGCATGGCAAAAGGAGCGAGAGGCATGGCAGAAGGAGAGGGCTGCCAAGCAGGAGGCATGGCAAAAGGAGCGAGAGGCATGGCAGAGGGAGCGGTCAGGACTCGAGAAAGCTCTAGCCAAGGTTGAGGGGGAGATCAAAGGTATGCAGTTGAGATCGTCATGTTCTGCATACGCTACTCAGGTGCATGCTACAAGCAGACCTCATAGACCCAGCCAGTGGCAGCAGCAAGAAACACCCAGACGAGAGGGAGCCGGAGAAACGTCAGAGAGATAGCAGGGCAATCCTACAACAGGGCATCATGGAGAGGCCTAGATGAAGAACATGTAGAAGCAAAAGAGAACCCAATTAATAAAATTATTGTTTTGTCTCTCTCTACTCACACATGGATAAACACGTATGCAAAATGTCAAATCCTAAACAAGGTGAGTGAGGTGTTTGACAAAATGCCCCGAAGAAATGTGACCTTTCATTAGGTGTTGCTACTATATACAGAATTATGATTATTATCAATGCACCAAAGTTGGTATTGCCTACTATATAAGCTGTAGATTCAGGCCATATATAGATGTGATTCTAGCAAGTGAAATCATCATTTTTAAATCTAGAACTTCTAATATATTTATATACATGTATGTCTGGGTATGAGAGCATGGCTACATTTGGGTGTGTATATACTTAAATAGATACAACAAATGTAAGTTGTATACGTACAGAAGTCGTCCTCCTTTAATCATTGTTAACTGGAGTTGAATAGTGAGTGATTATGTTGTCCAAAGGGAGTAATTTTATTCAACAGTTCATGCCCAGTACATGCATACATAAGTAAATACTAAATATGTATATGATTATATCCAGTCCTCATTATTGTGTAGGCTGTAAACAAGTTAGATCCACGAGAAAAATGGCTGGAATAATAATTTTGGAAAGGAGGTTGCAAAATGGATTAAAGTTTTCTTATCTCCATTTGGTCTTGTCTTTATGGTTTTATTGGAAGTGATTAGTAAGGGTCCAATAATTAATCGGTTTCATGGAATCATGTTATTGTTTGAGCTTATTTTATTTGAGCTTATACATTTGTGGTGTAGAGCTACTGCCCTTGCTATGGTTGAGGAAGGTTATGATAGTAGCTCTTCCAGTTGGAAAGAAGATCTCGGTTGATCAAGAGGATATTTAAGGTGTAATAGTAATATCAACTTGGAATGACATTTTGAAGCAGCCACTGCCACAATGAATCCGGAGAAGCTGACATAGGTACTGATCCATAGCCTTTTTGAGAATGGTGTCCAAATTTGGGACATTCCTTGCTGATAATTGTTCCGACAATGTGACAGTTTATAAGGCAAAGGATCTGACCCCTTGGAGAGGAGTCGTTTGTCCATCCTGGACTGTAGAGAGTCACCTCAAGCCTTTATACTTGATATTTGAATGTTGTACCTTACAATGCCTGTAAAATGAGTTGTGATAGTTATAAATTGCATATATGGAATCATTTGAATCTGTGTTAGAAACACTGAGGTGTACCTTATTGTTTTGAGAAATAGAGCAACATTCCAGAGAGTGATTGGACCTGTGTGGAATTGTTGGGCAGATTTACTGGAAGGAATCATGACTGTTTGACTCCTTTTTGCTCTGAGGGTGATGAACTGTTAGCATTTTGGAAACAGCATTCAAGAAAGAGAACCGTCACTGCTTTATGTTTGCTGCCATTGCATAAATTCTTGAATACAAGGATTACCTCCTTTAGATTCTTGAGGAGGATTAATTTGTTTGTGTTTGAAGTTTCATGAAGGCTTCATTTGCCAAGGCATTGGCCAACTTGTTTGACGTTTTCCACCGATGCATCAAATCTATTTGTTCAAACCTTTGAAGGAGCTACTGGCAGTTGTTTAGGATCTTATCCATATGCCAATTGTGCTTGTTTGGTTTATATTTGTAGCAGTCCTCCATTTTCTTGAGAAATACTGAATGGAAGCCAATATATGCCTATGAAAAATATTGGTGTAAAAGGATGAGTTTCACAGAAATGACTTGGATGTAATAGTTTTTACTTTCCATATATGCCAATTGTGCTTGTTTGGTTTATATTTGTAGCAGTCCTCCATTTTCTTGAGAAATACTGAATGGAAGCCAATATATGCCTATGAAAAATATGTTGGAATTAATTACAACTACAGTCTGCTCCTGTCGGTACCATCTTTGCTCCTGTCGATTCCTGAAGCTGCGTTTTCAACTCCTGATGCAGTTCACGTTTTGTCAGCAATCTTTTCTTGTTTCTTGTACGGCTAGGTGGCTTTCTAGCAGTCCCGTGGAACATTCCATTTTGGCTGGCAGCATTTTTAATGATTTTATTTTTCACGGGCTTTTTATTTTTAGAGGACAATATTTAAATCTGGGCATTTTATATTTTAGAAGACTTTAATGTGTTTTTGTAAAAAGTGTGGTAAAAAGGTTTTTTACTTGACTTGAAAGTCAAGTTACTGGAAAAGTGACTTAAAAAATTTATTTCACTTTTACTTGGGAATCAAGTTTTCACAGTAAGATACTTTTATGTAAGAAGTTTCTAATTGTTATTGAGTGCAGAGAGAAGAGGAAGTAGAGGAAGATTGGAGTACAAATTTTCTAAAGAATGCTATGTAGAGCAAGTTTGGACAGCAGTCTGTAGAATCTGAAATATTTTGAATGAAGAAATATAATATCAAATCTTTACGTGTTTATTTTATGTGTTCTAAATTTCTGTTTTATTCAGTGAATAATTTTTTTTGAGTTGAGTTGTTTTTAGTTTTGTGTTCTCTCCTCTACCTTTGGCCCTCATCCGGTATCAAAGCCAAATGAACCTTTGTTTTTTCTATTCTATTTGAAGCCATGGCCTCCACTTTTGGTGCATCTTTATCTAGTTTGCAAACCCCTATTTTTATAGGAAAGAACTATAAGCATTGGTCATTAACTATGAAAGCCCTCTTTCGGTCTCAAGATGTTTGGGAAATTGTTGAAAATAGTTATACGAAGCTAGTAGACCAAGCAGCATACAATGCACTCACACAAGCTAAGAAAGATGCCTTGAAAGAACAGAGGAAGAAGGATGGCAAAGCATTATTCTATATCCACCAAGCAATGCAAGAGAGCATACTCCCAAGAGTAGCAATAGCAAAGCAAGCCAAGGAGACATGGGATACACTTCAACTTGCTTACCAAGGTATGGACAAAGTAAAGGCTGCTAAGTTGCAACTTCTTAGAAGAGAGTTTGAAAATTTATCAATGAAAAATACAGAGTCAGTGGACTCCTTTACTAATGTTGTTGGTTTAACTAATCAAATTAAATCACATGGAGAAGTTATAGAGGACAGGGAAATTGTTGAGAAAGTTCTTAGAAGCCTCCCCACAAAATTTGATAATCTTGTTGTGACTTTGGAGGAAACTAAAGATGTGAGTCAGTTTAGTGTTGATGAGCTTCATGCTTCTCTTATCAATCATAAATCTAAACTAAATAAGTCAAACATGTCATTGGAAAATGCTTTTTCATCTCAATCATCCATATCTCATGGAAGAGGACAGCAAAGATTCATTCCTAGAGGCAGAGGGAGAAATTCACCTAGAAGTGGACGTAATAATAGCTTTACAAATAGTGTTGGTAGAGGTCAAAATCAAAATTTCAGTCACCCAAGTGGCCAAAGAGTTGATAAATCACAAGTTCAATGTCATTATTGTAAGAAGTTTGGGCATTATGCTAATGAATGCAAGAAAAAACAGTATGATCAACACAAGCAAGGTCAAAATCAGACAAGCACTATGTTCATTGCATACACTAAAATTGTTGAAGCAATTCCTACTAACTCTCTAGTTGAATGTAATGTAGCTCAAGAAAGCCCAAGTGGCATATGGTACTTAGATTCTAGGTGTAGTAATCACATGACTAGTAATGCAGATTTGTTTTCTAGTTTAGATAAATCAGTTCAAACTGAAGTCACACTTGGTAATGACAACAAGGTCACAGTTTTAGGCGAAGGAACAGTTGACATTCTAACCAAAGAGGGGGAGCAGAAAAACATGTCTAATGTATACTATGTTTCTGGTCTAAAACATAATTTAATGAGCATTGGTCAATTGGTACAAAAAAGGATTTAGAGTGTATTTGGAAAACAATGAGTGATTTTGGATAGATTCCCAAGCAATTTGGTTATTGCCAAAGTGCAAATGACTAACAACCACATGTTTCTTTTTAGAATAAGGTCGGTTATGAAGGGGACAATAGCTAAATTTGCTTATGAGACAAATAATGTAAATTTTGGAGTAGCATTTAAGGCAGAAAATATAGACACAAAAATTGAAATAGCATTTCACTCAGTTGTATTAGATGAATCTTGGTTATAGCATTTCAGATTTGGAAATTTGAATTTTGGAGGGTTGAAGCTATTACACATGAAAAACATGGTGAAAGGATTGCCATTAATTGAAAAACTAGAAAGAATTTGTGAAGGTTGCATTTTGGGCAAACAACATAGAGAGTCTTTTCCGATTGGAAAATCACATAGAGCAAGAGCACCACTTGAGATCGTGCATTCAAATATTTGTGGACAAATGCAAACACCATACATAGGAGGTTGCACTTATTTTTTTACCTTCACTGATGATTTCACACGAAAAACTTGGGTCTATTTTCTAAAACACAAATTTGATGCATTTTCTTATTTTCAGTAGTTCAAGGCACTTGTGGAGAAGCAGAGTGGCCATTATATCAAGGTCTTAAGAATAGATAGAGGTGGGGAATATGTGTCTAATGATTTTATAATTTTTTGTAAATCACATGGCATACACAAGCAATTTACATCCTATTATACACCTCAGCAAAATGGTGTGGCGGAGAGGAAGAACTGAACAATTATGGAGATGGCTCGTAGTATGTTAGCAGCCAAACATCTACCTAATGAATATTAGGTTGAGGCAGTGGCAACTGTTGTTTATATCATGAATAGGTGTCCAATGAAAAGTGTGAAAAATAAGATACCTCAAGAAGCTTGGACAGGTATGAAGCATAGTGTTTCTCATCTTAAGGTAATTGGTTGTGTTGCATATGCACATGTTCTTGATGAGTTAACGAAGAAGTTATATAATAAAGGACAAAAATGTATATTTGTTGGCTATTTTGAATATACAAAGGCATATAAGTTGTTTAATCCTATCACTAGAAAGGTTATAATCAGTTGTGATGTTCAATTTGTGAAAAATGAAGCGTGGGATGGAAGTATAGAAATGAGTGTAAATATTACAGCTGTTGTTCCTCATGATGATATGGCAAATGAAGTGATTCCAACATCAAGTACAGTTCCAACAGTAGCTCCTTCCACTCCTGGGATAACACCACATTCAGTAGCTCAAGCTACACCTTCATTCACACCAAGAATATCTTCAAAGTTGTCTACACCATCAGTACAGCGGACTCCACAATCAACTACAACAGTATCTACATCAGCTGGTATCCTTGGAGCAACTCCATCTAGCACTCCAAATAGTTCTACATCTTTTGATCCAACATTAGCAAGCATGCTACCAAGGAAAACAAGGAGTTTGAGTGAGTTTTATAATGATACAACAAATTCATTTTCAGTTTTTGCTTTATTTTCTCATGTTGATGATCCATTGACATTTGAAGAAGCTATTGGGGAAGATAAATCGGCACAAGCCATGGATGAAGAGATTGATTCCATTGAAAAGAATGAAACATGGGAGTTGGTTGATCTGCCTGAAGGAAAAGATGCAATAAGTGTGAAATGGATTTATAAGACTAAACAAGATGTTGATGGAAAAGTTCAAAAGCATAAAGCAAGGTTAGTTGCAAGGGGTTTTATCAACAACCTGGAATAGATTTCAATGAAACATTTGCTCATGTTGCACGAATGGACACAATTAGAACAATATTGACTATTGCTGCTCACAATAAATGGGTTGTGTATCAAATGGATGTGAAATCAGTATTTTTAAATGGAAATCTAGATGAAGAAGTGTATGTGAAACAACCAGAAGGCTATGAGATATTAGGTCATGAAAATAAAGTTTATAGGTTGAAGAAAGCACTTTATGGATTAAAGCAAGCTCTTAGAGCTTGGTACAACCGTATTGATTCTTATCTTATTCAAGATAGATTCCAAAGAAATAGTTGTGAGCCAACTTTGTACATTAAAGTAAATCAATAAGGTAACATTTTAATTGTTTGCTTGTATGTAGATGGTCTAATCTTTACGGGTGATCTCAGCATAGATGTTTTCAAAACAACAATGAAGAGTGAATTTGAAATGACTAACTTGGGACTTATGAAGTACTTTTTGGGCATTGAATTCCATCAATCTAATGCTGGTATATTTATTTCTCAATCCAAATATGCAAATGAAATTTTGAAAAGATTCAATATGGTGAAGTGCAAGGCAGCCCCAACACATTCATGATGGGATTGAAGTTAAGTAAAGAGGATGATGGACCATGTGTGGATCCTACATTGTTCAAAAGGCTGGTAGGAAGTCTTATGTATTTGACAGCCACAAGCCCTCTTATTATGTATGGTGTAAGCCTAATTTCAAGGTTTATGGAGTCCCCAAAAGAGTCTCATTGGCATGCAGGTAAAAGAATATTTAGGTATGTGAGTGGTACAAAAGATTTTGGTATATTGTATTCTACTTCAGATGATTTCAAACTTGTTGGTTACACAGATAGCGATTGTGGGGGTAGTATAGATGACAAAAAAACACACCTAGGTATGTCTTTCATCTTGGTATAGGTGTTGTTTCATGGGCTTCACAAAAATAGCCTATTGTGACTTTATCATCAGCTAAAGTTGAATATGTGGCAGCTACTAGTGCAGCATGTCAAGTTGTTTGGATGCGTAGAATGTTGAAATATTTAGTGCAAGATCAGAAGGAAGCCACTACAATATTTTGTGATAACAATTCCACAATTGTTTTGTCTAAAAATCATGTTTTTCATAAGAGAACTAAGCATATAAATACCAAGTATCATTTCATCAGAGAGCTTGTCAACAATAAGGAGATTTGTTTAGAATTTTTTAAGTCAAAAGATCAATTTGCAGATATTTTTACAAAACCTTTGGTGAAGGAGACATTTCAGTTTTTGCAAAGCTATTTAGGAATGCTTGATCATGCAAATATACTCAATTGAAGTTTGATACAATTTTTTTGTTCATCCCCAATAGTTGTAATTAAGGGGGAGTGTTGGAATTAATTACAACTACAATTTGCTCCTGTCGGTACCATCTTTGCTCCTGTCGACTCCTGAAGCTACATTTTCAACTCTTGATGGCTCCTGATGTAGTTCATGTTTTTTCAATAATCTTTTCTTGTTTCCTGTACGGTTGGGTAGTTTTCCAGCAGTCTTGTGGAACATTCCATTTTGGCTAGCAGTATTTTTAATGATTTTTATTTTTAGAGGATAATATTTAAATTTGGGCATTTTATATATTCGAAGACTTTAACGTTTTTTTGTAAAAGGTGTGGTAAAAAGGTTTTTTACTTGACTTGAAAGTCAAGTTACTGGAAAAGTGACTTAAAAATTTTGTTTCTTTTTTACTTGGGGGTGAACCGTAAGATACTTTTATGTAAGAAGTTTCTAATTTTTATTGAGTGAAGAGAGAAGAGGAAGTAGAGGAAGACTGGAGAACAAGTTTTCTGAAGAATGCTTTGTAGAGCAAGTTTGGACAACAATATCTAGAATCTAAAATATTTTGAATGAAGAAATATAATATTAAATCTTTATGGGTTTATTTTATGTGTTCTGAATCTCTGTTTTATTCAGTGAATAAAAATTTATGAGTTGAGTTGTTTTTAGTTTTGTGTTCTCTCCTTTTCCTCTGGCCCTTAAAATATTGTTGTAAAAGGATGAGTTTCACATAAATGACTTGGATGTAATAGTTTCCTACTTCCCATTATTTTAGTTAACTTTTCTTGGAAGATTTGGAAAACCATAAAGTGAAGTTATTGGTTGCATGTTCTCATTTCAGATGTTTTCAGCTAGGATTTATGGGCAAACGAATTAAAGGTGAAATAGGTCTTCTACTTCCTTTTTATCAAAAAATTTAGTTTTTGATTTCTCTTGTTTAGAGGATGGTTCTTAAACTCAATTGTAATTTGTTGAAAGAATTTCCTTTCCACACAAAAGCACTCAAAGCCAAGCTATGGGAGTTACCTTTGATCATTAAGACATGGAGGGAAGTGTTGAAGATAATAATTTGGTGGAAACTCTAACCACAATCACTGAAAGTATCTACAATATAAGCAAAAAGATTTAGCAAAAACCTGTTAACCTAATCTTTTTTGAAAAATGCATGCCACTAATAGTAGTAGTTAACCATATTTAAGAACAAAAACAATTTAAACCAATTCTATAGGAATGCGAACTATCTAAGTCACAACTTTCAAACTTAGAGCCAAAAACATGACCTACGTGTGGCTTTCAAGAATGTAGGTAATGTCCTCGGTGTTATCTGAATCTATTTGAACTGATGCATGAACCGATCATAATAGAATGGTATCACGATATAGTCATGCCACCCAACAAACAATCTATCATGCTACATCATATTCTATTGTTGTGTAAGGTCTAACCACTATGGTAGAGTCTTGTATGGTCTCCATACTATGCCATCATTCTCAAGATAATCAAACCTGACTCTCAAGTGTAATAGAACTCTGCATTGCCAAGTCGTCTCAAAGTATAACTCTAGGCTTGTGGATAGCCAAGGGTTGCCATCATGGGGAAACTAGTCAATCTAGTACATGTGATATGCTCAAAGGCCCACACTTGAAGAAGTATACAATGTACTATGTTGTGAAGCTCTCGATAAACGAACTAACCAAGATCATAATAAAGGTGAGGAAGCATGCTTTGTCCCCATTCATAAAATGTTTGATGTTGCTCCATCTAATGTATGGTATGCACTAGGCCTCCCTCAAGGTGTGCACCTCATCCATTACATACAAGAGCTAATGCAACAGTCACACACATAGTTCATTGAATCAAAGGAACGCAAGTATATAGAAGCCATTGGAGCTCAATGCACTATCTAGCATCTTTATAGTGACCAATGCAGTACTGAATATCATGCCTCATCTATCGGGCTGTGTGATCCTCATCAAGGTGATCAGTCTCACCTCAGACAAGTATTCTAAGGATATGGTGGATGTCCTCCAATGTCACTCTCATCTCCCCTATTGGGAGATAAAAAATGCAAGTATTTGCATCCCACCACTCAACCAATGCCATTAGTATAACATCATGATACCTCATAGATGGCATGAGGTATATCCAAAACAATTTGTAATACAAAGATTATCCTCCTCCTCCTCAGTTAGTAGAGTAACTTGCTCACGGAGAAGCGTAAATATTCATCCTCCTAAAAATTGATGAGCATGTGTCAAATTCTAAAAGAAGCAAGTAAAATCATCAATAACATAGAAAAATCAGTTAACCAAACAATTGAAATCAAAGTAAAATTCCCTTGGATATTGTAGCCAAAATGGGACAAGGTGCCAATTTTGGACAAGGGGTCTAAGACAGGGTCACCATTCTAGGATGGGGTTGCCATGATTTTTGAAAAAGCTCAAAAATAGTGCAGAATATAAAGGTAAACCTCATGGAGAAGGTATAAGGGACTCACCTCTACCATGATGGTGCCTCTCACAACCTCCACTTGTAGGACCTCTAGTCTTGGGGTCATGTATGGTCCTCGGCTTGGAATCTTCACTCTTGTACAAAAAGGTATCTCTCTCAATGGTAAATGTCAAAATGATGATCAAAACATGATTTTACAATAACATATAGTAAAAAAATTTAGTACCACATCATCATAATGGGGACTAGAGAACTCTATTTTCAATGTCGTATGTTGCACTCAATTCATAGTTGCCCCTAATCTTATCTAATGCTTATTGATATATGGTGTTGTGATCTCATAACCCTATTTTAAGAATTTTCATCATAAAACCTAGCAATTTGATGAGGTTAGATTGCTACCCCGATTCCACCTCTATAAAGCAAGAAGAATCAAGGGGCATACATCTACTCTCAAATTTGGTTCTTCGTAGAAGTTTGGCATGTCTATATCAAAGAATAAGATGTTTTTTAATAACAAATTGGTTTTGCAGGATGTGGTTCCTAACATTGTGATTTTGTAGATAACTACAAAGGGGGCTTCATTCTCCTTGTTCACAAATGAATTATAATATCCATATGAGTATCCTTTTATGAAGCATGGTTTACTTTTAGTACTTTAGCTTGTATATGCACATAGCATCATATGGACGCTAAAGTAGGGGCTAAAAGTAGTGTAGAAAATTGTACTCCCTTGTAGGTGATAATACAATTTCACACTTAGTTTCAACCTATTTTAGTGACATTGCATTTAAATGCAGTTTAACCGTTTCTAAATAGGCCCTAATTCCCCATATTATGCATCCCAAGGCCTATTTTTATCATTTTTTGACATTGAAACAAGCATTGAACAAATGCAACCTACCATTAAATTGCCCCAAAACAAGTGTGTCTTAGAAGTTTGTGCCAGTACCCATTCACCCATGTGTGAATGGGTCTCCTTACTTAGCTAGGACCCAAATTTTAATACCTTCTTGGCAGCATTTTAATATTCAAAATTCAAATTGTAATTGTCAATTATCGGGGTCTAATCTTCGAGAAATTAGTGATATTCCTATAAAAGCATAGTCTTTTCATCAATTCAAAACTAGAGCAAGAGAACATAAGAAAGAACATTCAAGCAAGAAAAAATTAGTGTTGGAGTAGCATTATTTGAGATTGCAAGTCTTCAAGTCCATTTGCAGATTTGATCAAGCTTTTTCATATGATTGAAGGTTGATGCCTATAGAAGAGCATGATGGATTCTAGGTTTGGGAGATGCATTTTTCCATTTACCTTAACCTAATGACTTGTTTCCTAGCGTTCTCATCTTTAAGCTTCATTCTGCTAGCAACATACAACAAGTTATCATTATGTTTCAGATTTATTTAGGGTGTTTTGACTTCTCCCTAAATGGATCTCGTCATTGTCATATAGGAATCATACTCTAATGCACTTGAATAGGGTTTCTTTGCATCTTAGCTCATAACAACCTTAGACACACATAAGGTTAGAGCTCACACACTGTCTTTTATTAAGGTTTAATTACCAAATTTGGGGTTTGATCAAGGCAAACCCCCATACAAACAAACAAATATATTTTTTTTGTAAGTTTATTGTATGTTTAGATCCAAAGATGAAGATTTGCAAGTATAGGAATAGAGAGTAGACAAAGGGGTACAACATCAGATTTGAATTTTTTGAAAGGATAAAAAATGCCCCTTTTCCTAGGGGTGAATTAGTCCCTCTATACATGTTAGAATCAACTTTTGGTGACAAGTACATATTCTTGGATATCTCCCAGATCTACTTGCAAAGTGTTGTTTTTGATTAGTGGAAAAACAAGTTTTGATTGGACCCAAAACCCACACTAAGATGAACAAGCTGCCCAAAAGATAAAGTCTAAAACATCCAACAATGACACAAAGACACATAAAGCTAGCAGCCAGCCAACAACCAGCAGGCTACCCAGAAAAGAACCAATATTTTACATGAATCTTGAGCTCATTGGTTTTGACGGGACCAACAACCCACTACAACAAGGTTTTGGAAGGGACCTTAAGCCCAACATAGATCTAGAACCCATTGGTTTTGACGGGACCAACAACCCACTACAACAAGGTTTTGGTAGGGACCTTAAACCCAAAGTTTTATGGATTTTGAAAGGATCCACAACCCAATACAACTAGGTTTTGGTAGGGACCTTAAACCCAAGAGTATAACCTGCAAAACATAAATCAAGAACAAATCTCCAACATCAAAAGTAACTGAGCCCAGCAAAATACCCTTTCCACCTCTATAGGAAAGGTCACCACAAATGCACAAGGCTCCAACAGTGTTCCACAAGAACCAGCTATTCTCTCCACCTCTATAGGAGAGAAACCCAAGCTTGTCCAATCCACCATAGCCACAACATCCCTTATCCTTGAGAGTGAGCACCACTAAGATCATCTTGCTTTTCAAGATCTCCACCTCCATAGGAGATAAAGAAAAGAAGCCAACAAAAAAGTCATCATCAACTCCCTTGCAGCCAAAAAATAGGGCTTCATCAGCCCCCCAACACCACTTCTAGGCATTACCAATAGCATCCCACTCCACCTCAATAGGAGAAAGGTCACTTCCAACCACATCCATCTCCCCCTCAATAGAAGATAGGACCACCTCTATAGGAAAAACCAGAGTAACCCAAAGATGCTAAAAATGAAGCACAAAGAGCAAAGCCATGGACCCAAGAAGGCGAGGGACAACATAACCCTCACCACAAAGATACCCAGAGGTCACAAGATGTAAATAGAGGAAACCAGACCCCAACATTAGGAAGATCACATACCATAGAGATTCCAAAGGAATCGAAAGCACAAGAACCTCTCCTAGAAGATCAAAATAAACAACGGGGTATAAGGAGAGAAGAGAAACAATGAGACCACCATATTTCTACCAAGGAGACAAAGAAAAAGCTGAGACATCCATAGAAGCCCTCATATAAACAAAGGTAAATCTCTCCTAGTTAGGGAAGAAACAACTTCCACACAGTCCCTTAGAAATATAAATAGCAGCAAAACTCCCTAATAGAAGAATGAAGCTAGAAACAAGCGAGGGCCAAAGAGAAAGTAAAAAACAAACCCTCACGAGGTCTGAAGCCTCCATCAGGTAACCAAATGGGAGCCAGGCCCCATTAAAGCCTCTACCATAGCCACAAACCAAATGGGGACCACGAACACCACTGATGTCCCCCACAAAACGTGTCACCTCCTAAGGAAAAGAGTCCTCAAGCCAGGAGAAAGTAGAAAACAAAAACCTCTATCCACAGAGAAAGGAGGAGTCATTAGAAACATCTTCCTCTGCATTGTCTCCTACTGAGCCATTCTCAACATCACCCCTTGCAGAAGCCCAGAAGTCCCCTCCAGCGACGCCAACCCACATTCTCAGCCACAGCCAACGGATCCAGGGCAACAACCATATTCTCTGCCACAACCAACAGCTTGCAAAGTGTTGTTACAGTCTATTTATCTTCGGGAATCTGCATTTTACATATTAGGTCATATATTTCAATTAGTTTAATCATTTCAAATAATTTCTAGATCATCCTAAGGCCCTAAAGAATCACCAACCTAGGTCTGATTGGCACAACATTGAGGTTGAAATTCAATCTCTTGGCTTTCTGGTTGGTATTCTAATGAAATCTTAGAAAAGGCCCCTTACATCCTAGGTTCTTTGAATTTAGGACCTAGCACCCCACCCTTTTCTATCATTTGAATTATTATCCATTCCTTTCATAATAAAGTTAAGCATTCCATTCATATACATCTACATATCCTATTCCATTATTCACCTATCATGGCTTGATAATGATTAGAATCTATTGTTATTTGTCCCACCCAATTCCATAATAAAATTCATTCCACCCATCCCATAATAATTGATTATATACCTAATTAGGGGCATGTTCCTTGACTTAGTCATTAGATTGGATCCTTGTTACTGCCTTGAAAAAAGATAAAAACTGAAGAGGTGGAAAACATTGAAGGAAAAAAGAAGATAAAAGCAATACAAAGCACAATACATCCACCTTGAATATTTTTGTGTCTCCTTAATGAGCATAAATGAAGTGTACCCTTTGATTTGTGGATTGCTCAATTCTCTAGCATAACCTTGATATGGTTTATAGATAAGTTATGAAAATGGTAGCATGTAGGTATGATATCTTGATAAGTGATGAACAATGGAGGATGAGAGCCTCTCAATATAGTCTTGAAGAGACAAAATCAATGACTAGAAATGATTGATGATGGATGGCTAAGAAGGAATTGGGATTAGGGTTTGAAACAAAGATGTAATCATGTGACAAGTGTCACATGATGGATAGGATAAAAATCTTTATGACAATGGCTAGGATTAAGAGGTTAAATGAGATGAATAGATAGGATGAAAAGATAGTTTGATTTTTGGGTAGGTGTCTAGATTCAATGAATCTAAACAAGGAGTTAGTTAGACATGTCAAGGGGAACTTTTTCACATGAGGATAAATTTAGATTATGATCTATGCGAACAATATGAAGGGATAGGATTAGATGGAAAAGGATAGATGATAAAGAGAGAGTTAATTAAATAAATAAAGTATTTATTTAATTAATGGGATCATGATGAAAGGATAAATAATTATTTAAGGGATTTAGGATAAATCTGGGAAAGAACGGGAATTAATTAAATAAAAAATAGATATTTAATTTAATTAATAGCTAAAGATAGGCTAAAATTAGGTATGGTTGGGTAAGGTCATATTTTAGTTGTCTACATTTTCCCCCTCTTTGATAGGATGTCACAAAGTGGCATTATATCAAGGAAGTTAAAAATATAATGGATGAGAGAGGATAAGGATAAAATATGATGCCCCATTCAATGGGAGGATGGGAAAGGATGAAGAAGGAAAGATTAGGATTAGGTGATAGGATTCCCCCTCAAAAGAACATGTGGGTTAAGAGAACACTATTGATAGGGAAGGGTTGGATGGAACACTCACTGTCCCATGCTCTGGGTCACACCTTGGCAAACCCCTTTGGTGTCACTCTCCACCTTCTTAACCTATAGGGCCTATAGATTGTTAGGCACCCCTGGTTCTCCTGGACAACCCTCCTATCATCTACATTCACCTAACCAAGCCAATCTTGGTGCTTTCTCCTCCATTCTCTCCTTAGCCCTTAATCTTCCTAAAGGCTAGCTATACCTCAAATGCCTCACTAACTTGATGCAGGGTGTGTGATGACTTCCATGGCTTAAAAAACATCTCACAAGGGTTCTTGTACAACCACCAATCACCATTTCTCCATCGCTCACTCCAAACCCTATTCTAGGGTTCAAGAAGGGCTACTAGCCCTTGAGCCCCAATTAGGCCTCCTAGTCGAGAAATCTGATCTTTGTTCTAAAATATTACAAGAACACTCCATTCTTTCTCTGAGATCCTTGCTTCATTTTCCTAACTCCAATATTTTTAGGGTTTTGGGCATTTACCAACCGTACCAAGCCAATTCTTGAAAATGGCCTAAGACTAGGGTTTACAAGCTTTTCATTGGTTGTTTCCAGACTGTCAGAGTTTTCTCCCACCAAATGGGTTGATGGAACCTCCTCCTGACCACCAGACCTTGCCAAGACCCTCAACTAAATTCTCCAAAAGGAAATTCTTCAAAATCTTAACACCCCTGCATAATATGTGCCTTTCACTCCCTGTCTTCCCTAGCCGAACTTTGTCTGGCTCGCCTAGGGCAAGACATTGCTAGCAACTCCTGCACACACACAAAGCCTACCACCTAACATATGTACAAACATGATTTCTAGGAATTGTTCCCAAAGGGCCGTATGGTTTGTATGGTGGGAAAGTGCTCTAGCACCCCATTTTCTAAAAATAATCTGGTTCAGACCAGCAACAGGGCATCAATGAACTATTTACAAAAAGGTACCTAAAAATTGTACAAGAAGCTATTTAATAATAAAAAATGCTTGAATTCCAACTACACTACATCCTACAATCAAAACAGTAGCAGAACTAATCCATTAAAACTCAATCAAGATGCAAAAGTCAGAAATTTTGCACAGAATGTTGTTTTCTTCAATTTCACAAGATTTCACCAAAACATCAAAGCTTCCAACCCTACTTCAGGGTTGAATTACCCCTTAAATAGCCTCCAAAAATATTTAAGTTTCTTTGGTCGAACCTATTGATGACCTAATGGCAAAAGTTATAAAACCCACTGTGTTTTTCAAACTTTGCCAACTTTTGACAACTTAGCAAGATGATGTTCAAAACCTATTTAGCTCTTATCAACTTCTTGCCTAAAGATTAAAAACATCTCAAAGCTCAAAAAAAAATGGTCAACATGACCTTTATGTAAACAAAATACAATTAACCTTCTAGATTTCCTATTGACCTATTGAACTGCCTGTTGTTCCTTGTTGTTCCTTAGGTGCTCCTGCACCATTCTCCCCCTCTCAGCCAAAACAATAAGGAATGGAAGGAGAGATCAATGATAGGTCAATGCCAAGATTCTTGAACTGATCTTCTTGTATCCATGTGGCCTCTAATTCGTGCTTGTTCTTCCACTTGATAAGGTGCTCCATGTACACCTTGTGCCTTGTAGACTTTTGTACTCTTGACTCCAAGATATTCTCTACCTGAGGCTTGTCTTGATTAGGTAAGGACATATTACTGATGTCCTTGAAGATATCCTTACTATTTTGGTCCACATCATTGACTGTCCCCTTATACTTGATCAAATCAGCTATATTGAAAACTGGTGAGATTCCTAGATTGGTAGGTAACTCCACCCTGTATGCATTTTGCCCATACTTGGCCAATACCTTGCATGGACCCACTCTCTTCATCTGCAACTTGGTTGGCATTCCCTTCTGCAACCTTGACTTGTTAAGGTGGACCATAAAATAGTCCCCTACTACAAATTGTACATCTTTCCTTGACATATCTTCCTTCTCCTTCAACTTTTGTGTAGCCTCAGTGACTGTCCTCTTTACCTGCTCCTGAATCTCCTTCATGGTCTGACTGAAGTCTTCTACATGTCCACTTCTTTGTTCCATAGTTCCAAGATCTCTAAGCTCACATATGCCTCTTGGGTGCATCCCATACACAATCTCAAAAGGACTCTTCCCTGTGGTTCGGTTCACACTATCATTATAAGCATACTCAGCTTGTGAGATAACCATATCCCATGTCTGTCCATACTCCTTAGTTAGGCACCTTAAGAGATTACCTAGCACGCTGTTAACCACCTATGTTTGACCATCGGTCTAAGGATGGTAAGCTGATCCAAATGATAAATTGGTACCTAATCTGCTCCATAGAGTCTTCCAAAAATGACTCATGAACTTCACATCCCTATCTGAAATAATGCTTAAAGGCAATCCATGGATCCTTACAACCTCCTTGAAGAAAAGATGAGCTATGTAGCTAGCATCATGAGTAGTTTTGTAGGGAATGAAATGACTCATCTTGCTAAATCTGTCTACCACTACATAGATACTGTCAAAACCAGTCTTGGTCTTAGGAAGGCCTACCACAAAATCCATGCTCACACACTCCCATGGTCTGTTAGGAATGGGTAGGGGTTGATATAGACCAACATTACTAGATCCTCCCTTAGCTTTCATGCACACAACACATTGTTCCACATACATTCTAACATCTCTTGCCAACTTAGGCCAGTAATAGAATCTTTGCACTAGTTCTAAAGTCTTGTTGATGCCAAAATGTCCACTAAGACTGCCATTATGCTTTTCTTGAATCAGATTTTCCCTCATTGACCCTCTTGGAACACATAACTGATTTCCCTTAAACAATAACCTATTTTGCAAAGTATACTCTGAGTATTGACTATGGAAATGGTTCTCAAAGTTAGAACATACCTTATAGACCTCTAAAAAGTTTGCATCTTCCCCATAGAGATCCTTGAAACTCTCTATGCCAATGCTCTTGATCTGTATCTCTTGCACTGTCAACAACCTCCTGCTTAGTGCATCTACTAATTTGTTTAGCTGTCCCTTCTTGTGCTTGATGGTGAAGGTAAAAGCTTGGATGTATTCCATCCATTTCAATTGTCTATTACTCAACTTCTCTTGAGTGTTGATAAAGCTAAGTGCCTGATTGTCAGTAAAGACTACAAACTCCTTGGGTAGAAGATAATGCCTCCATTTCCTAAGTGACTGAACCAAAGCATAAAGTTCTAAGTCATAAGTTGAATACTTCTTCTTTTCTTCATTGAGCTTCTCACTAAAGAAGGCTATAGGCCTGCCCTCTTGACTTAGCACTCCTCCTACTGCCACTCCACTTGCATCACATTCAATAGTGAACAACTTGTCAAAAATAGGTAACAAAAGAATAGGTTGAGTTGCCACTTCTTGTTTTAGTTTCTCAAACCCTTTCTCAGCTTCTTGAGTCCACACAAACTTAGTTTTTAAACCACCCTTGATTGTATCTAGGACTGGTGCACATATGCCACTAAAGTTCCTTATGAATTTTCTATAAAATTGGGCTAATCCATGAAAAATTCTTACCTCTGTCCCTGTGGTTGGTGTAGGCCAGTTTAGGATGGCTTCCACCTCGCTTGGATCCATCTTCAATGATCCTTTGGACACTACAAAACCCAAATAGACAAGCTCTTGCTTAAAGAACTCACACTTCTCTAGATTGATTGCCAACTTCTCCTCTTGCAATCTTCTAAGAATGAACTCCACATGTTTTAAATGCTCTTCTGTTGTCTTGTTGTATATGAGGATGTCATCAAGATACACTACCACAAATATCCCTATAAAGTCTTTAAGTACTTCATTCATGAGCCTCATGAATGTGCTAGGGGCATTGGAGAGACCAAATGGCATCACTGTCCATTCATATAACCCATCATTTGTCTTAAATGTTGTCTTCCACTCATCTCCATCCTTAATTCTGATATGATGGTATCCACTCTTGAGATCCAACTTGGTGAAGTATTGGGCTCCTCTAAGACAATCAATTAAGTCTTCAATTCTAGGAATAGGGAACCTATACCTAATGGTGATCCTATTTATTGCTTTAGAATCAGTGCATAACCTCCATTTACCTCCCTTCTTGGTTGCTAAAACCACTGGTACTGCACATGGGCTGATGCTCTTTTGAATCAATCCTTGATCCAACAACTCTTGTACTTGTCTAGCTACCTCTAGATTCTAATCTGGTGTAAGCTTATAAGCTTCTTTGTTAGGTAATGAAGCTCCAGGTATGAAGTCAATTTGATGACTTATGGCTCTCTTTGGTGGTAGAGTTGTAGGTGCACCATCACTAACTATGCTCTTGTACCTTTCAAGTAACTTCTGGACTGCTTCCGGTAGGACTGTCTTTTTAGCCTTATCTTCCTCTTTAGGTTGTAACACAACCACATATCCTTCACTCCCTTGATGTAGGTTGTTAAGGAACTCTTTACCATTGCTCAACATGATCTTTGGTGTCTTTGATTGTCCTTCTTCTTCTTCTGACAGTGACTGCAACTTAAAAGTCTTCCCATCCTTCTTGAATGAGATGGTGTTCTCTTTCCCATCATATATGGCACCTCTGTCATATTGCCATGGTCTACCCAACAGTAGATGGAATGCATCCATGGGTAACACATCACAAACTAACTTGTCCTTGTACCCTCCAATAGAAAACTCCACCATTACTTGCTCATTTACTAAAACACTTTGTCCCTTGTTTAGCCATGTGACCTTGTAAGGGTTAGTATGGGGTACCTTCTCCAATTTCAGTTTCATTACTACCTCCTCTGAGATTATATTGTCTGTTGAACCTGAATCTACTATGACCTTGCATACTTTACCAAGTATCTTGCACCTCACTCTAAATAGTGCTCTCCTTTGTTTTGGTTCTTCTTTGACCAGTTGTCTAATCAAAACTCTGTTGAACATCATATTCTCTCCTACCTCAGATTCTATATGACTGACCTCTAATGACTTAGGACTCATGGTTTCCTCTCATGTATAAGCCACTCTCTTCTCATTGCTTGATGAAGATGCTTTCTCCGGGCACCTATAAGTAGGATGACCTACTTGACTACAATGGTAGAATTTAATGTTTGCAAAATAAGAATTGCTCCTGCCTGCTCCTCTTCCTCTGTTTGAACCTCCTTGAGGTCCTCTACCTCTATTATACCCTCCTATAGAAGGTGTTTCATTGCCATGATCTGTGGATTTAAACTCTCCTTGGTTCCTTTGGTCATTGCCTCTACCTTGGTAGCCACCTTGCTGCCCTCTTTGATCTCTTTGATCTCTGCCTTTGCCTCTACCCTTAGAAGCTTGGTCTTGCTTCCTCTTGTTTCTTTCCTCAATCTTGATAGCCAATTGGTAACATTGATGTACAGTCTTAGTACTTAAAAGAACCATCTCTTCTTGGATGTTCCACTTCAAGCCGTTAAGGTATCTAGCCACCTTAAGACTTTCATCCTATGTAACATTGGACCTCATACAAAGTTTTTGGAACTCCTCTGTGTAGGTATTCACATCTTGGTCTTTCTGCCTTAAGCTTTGTCTCTTCTTGTGTAACTGTATCTCATAGTCATCAGGCATGTATGCTTCTCTTACTTTGGTAACCATTCCTTTCCAAGTTGAAATAGGTTGCTTTCCTTCCTTTTCCCTCTCTGTCTGAATGAATTTCCACCATGTCAAAGAAGAATCTCTTAGTCTTGATTTGGCCACCTTTACCTTTTGTGCTTCAATGACTCCATCACATTCAAAATGGTTTTCCATTCCCTCTATCCAGTCCATAATTGAATCAGCTTCCATTTTTCCACTAAATAGTGGTATGCCTTCAAGTGCTTTTCCACTGAAAGCCTTCAATGCCTTCAAGAAAGGCTCTTCTTTTAGGACAGGGTCAGGTTCAGGGGTCTTATTTTCCTCTGCAACCTCTTCTTCCTTTGGTATCCTTCCTTCAAATTGCGCACTCCTTACTGCTTGTTCAAGCTGGGCTATTCTTTCCCTCAATTGTTTATTGTCCTCCTCCTGCTCTTCAACCATCTTGGCCAGTTCTCCATTTCTCACCATGATGGAAGAATCACTAGACTCAACCTCAGACATGCAAGATTCTTCCCAAATCTTTTACTCACTCTGATACCAATCTGATAGGGAAGGGTTGGATGGAACACTCACTGTCCCATGCTTTGGGTCACACCTTAGCAAACCCCTTTGGTGTCACTCTCCACCTTCTTAACCTATAGGGCCTATAGATTGATAGGCACCCCTGGTTCTCCTGGCCAACCCTCCTATCATCTACATTCACCTAACCAAGCCAATCTTGGTGCTTTCTCCTCCATTCTCTCCTTAGCCCTTAATCTTCCTAAAGGCTAGCTATCCCTCAAATGCCTCACTAACTTGATGCAGGGTGTGTGATGACTTCCATGGTTTCAAAACCATCTCATAGGGGTTCTTGTACAACCACCAATCACCATTTCTCCATCGCTCACTCCAAACCCTATTCTAAGGTTCAAGAAGGGCTACTAGCCCTTGAGCCCCAATGAGGCCTCCTAGCCAAGAAATTTGATCTTTGTTCTAAAATATTACAAGAACACCCCATTCTTTCTCTAAGATCCTTGCTTCATTTTCCTAACTCTCCAAGATTTTTAGGGTTTTGGGCCTTTACCAGCTGTACCAAGCCAATTCTTGAAAATGGCCTAAGACTAGGGTTTACAAGCTTTTCACTAGCTGTTTCCAGACTGTCAGAGTTTTCTCCCACCAAATGGGTTGATGGAACCTCCTCCTGACCACTAGACCTTGCCAAGACCCTCAACTAAATTCTCCAAAAGGAAATTCTTCAAAATCTTAACACTCCTGCATAATATGTGCCTTTCACTCCCTGTCTTCCCTAGCCGGACTCTGTCTGGCTCGCCTAGGGTAAGACATTGCTAGAAACTCCTACACACACACAAAGCCTACCACCTAACATATGTACAAAAATGGTTTCTATGCACTGTTCCCAAAGGTCTGTACGGTTTGTATGGTGGAAAAGTGCTCTAGCACCCCATTTTCTAAAAACAGTCTGGTTCAGACCAGCAACAGGGCAACAATGAACTATTTACAAAAAGGTACCTAAAAATCATACAAGAAGCTATTTAATAATAAAAAATGCTTGAATTCCAACTACACTACATCCTACAGTAAAAACAGTAGCAGAACTAATCCATTAAAACTCAATCAAGATGCAAAAGTCAAAAATTTTGCACAAAACGCTGTTTTCTTCAATTTCACAAGATTTCACCAAAACATCAAAGCTTCCAACCCTGCTCCAGGGTCGAATCACCCCTTAAATAGGCTCCAAAAATAGTTAAGTTTCTTTGGTCGAACCTATTGATGACCTAATGGCAAAAGTTATAAAACCCACTGTGTTTTTCAAACTTTGCCAACTTTTGACAACTTAGCAAGATGATGTTCAAAACCTATTTAGCTCTTGTCAACTTCTTTCCTAAAGATCAAAAACATCTAAAATCTCAAAACAAAATGGTCAACATGACCTTTATGTAAAAAAAATAAAATTAACCTTCTAGATTTCCTATTGACCTATTGAACTGCCTGTTGTTCCTTGTTGTTCCTTAGGTGCTCCTGCACCAACTATTGTAGTCTCAAAATGAAAGGGAACAATGGGAGATTAGGATTAAGAAGTAGACGAATTAGAAGATGAAAGAGGATGAAGGAGATGAAAAGGAAGGGGATTTTGATGGAAAAGGATAAAAAGGAAGGAGAATTTGATGATGATGGATAGGTTAAATGCTAGTCTGTATTGAGCAATCCTAATATTTGATGTAGAAATAACAATTATGCACCAAGGTATGAAGAACCATGGTGACAAGATAACCTTTGTATGGACTTGAAACTCAAGCAATGATAAGCACGAAATGAAATATAAAATGATGCCCCATTATTCACCAATTGTGACTCACCAAGATATATATAGATCAAGGTAGTTGTAAGTAGGTGCAGTCATGGATTAAAAGATAATGATCAAAATAAAAGACTCATTGCAAAACATGTCACGCAACCAAATATCTCTTATCAAATATAAGATGATGATGATGATTTATTTTCTTACATTAGGCTTGGATAATCACCTAAGGCTTTGATAAGGATGATTTTCTTATATTAGGTTTGTATAATCACCTAAGTAAGGATTTGATTTGCTTACTTAAGTTTGGATAATCACTTAAGAAAATATTTGATTTGCTTACTTAAGCTTAGATAATCACTTAAGTAAGGCTTTAATAAACATGATGATGATTGATTGATTGGGAAAATGATAATATGACTAATTAATATTTGAAAACTAGGCTTATGATATGATTTCTATTAAGGATTAAATTTCTTGGATGCAATGATTTGATTGATTGATTGTCAAGTTTGAGGAGCTCAAGATTTTTGTAATTTGTTTGATTTTTGAAGTTTAGAGATGGGATGCAAGGATGATGATTTATTTATTATGTTTGAGATAGGATGAAAGGATGATGATTTCCTTAATATGTTTGAGATGGGATGAAAGGAATGGATGATTGGATTGAGTTGATGGGATGAGGGATGGACTCTAGATGTAAGAGACATGAAGGTCAATACATTGGAAACTAAGGATATACAAGATCAAGTCCTTGATATAATGTAAATGTTACCTTTGCATCTAATGCATGGGGAAGTGTAGGTGATAATAATGGATGATGGGATGAAACCAATAAAGGATTAAAGACAAACCATGATAGGTTTATTATGGATGGATGGATAAATATGATAGGTTATTATAATATGGAAGAATAGAGATGATAGTGGAATGAGATGGAATCCTAAGAGGTGGTGGATAAGAGACTACTACACATGGCACATATTTCTAGGTTTACCACAGTACTTATCCAAGGTTCCACCAAAGTGGTTTTTACATTTGGAAGGATTATTTCTCTTTAATATTTTTTGGATTTTTGGATTTTTTGGTACTTGATGAAGTTGCAATCATGGTAGATGCTATTTAATAGATGGATGACGAGTTGTAATAAATGGATATGGATGGTGTGATATGGATGATGAAGGATGCTTTATTATACAAATGGAAGGAGCTAAGGTATGATCCCTAATGTATGAATTACAAGGGTCAACATGATTCACATGTAAAGGAGTTTAGACAACCATTGGATTAAAGCGCGTCAAGGGGCCACCATCAAAATTTTGTTGAGAGACATCACCATGGGGAATGGAATGATAGGATGGATGTATTGATATGTGGGGATTAGGTGAAGTGTATGGTTTGTGTGAAGATGATGAGGATGAATACTTAGGATCAAAAAGCTCATTTCTTGATATTTTCTTTGACATATGCCACTAGTTATTTTAGATGTAGGGGCATGATAGGAGATTGGTTTTTCCATTATTTTATTTTAGACTTTGATTTTTATGTGCCCAATAGTGTTTGATTTTGGTTTTGACTAGAGGAATTTTATTTTCTTTTCATTTTTTCTTTTGATTTTGGATCTCTATTTGATAAAGGATTTTTTTTTTTTATTGATAGCCTTGTTCTTTTTGGATGATACTTGTTGATCCAAGTCTAGGTGGTGGATGGGTGTGGACAAGTTGGATGTGTTGGATTAGATGGTAAAAATATATGGTTCATGGAATAGATTGGTGATGCCTTCAACAAATTCTTTAGGACTATCCTTTTTAGCACAGTTAATATCAAAGGAAGCTTACACATCCTTAATGAGTTGGAAAGAAGCCTTAGTACAGGCAACATTAGGAGATGCATACCCTAACCTAAGATGTTTGATATGGAAGGATTGTAGCTCATGATATGGAGTGGAAAGGAGAGTGTATATGGAAGGGGATGATCTTGGATGTCTTCAATAAAATCATGATCAAAGATCGGATTATCATAGATATTGTGATTAAACATAGGATTATCATGGACATCAAAAGATTGTGATGAAGTGGATAGTTGTGGGGGATCTTGGTATGCATGGGAATCTATATAGAAGGCCTCTAGCTCATATTATCCAATGCCAAGGTCTTTGATTTGAGCCTTGATCGTTGGGATAGTGAGAAAGGTGGGAAATGATGAAGAATCAATGTATGAAGATGAATACGGTGATATAATGTTGGTAGGGAAATTTTATGAATGGCCATGACTTCTTTGCACAAATTTAGAATATTAGAATGGGTTTGGATCATCATGGATAGCCACTTCAATTCCATTATGGGGGAACTATATGGATTGATAGAATGTGGATGGAATGACTTGTATGGCATGGATCCATGGATGGTCAAGGAGGATATTATAGGGGAGATCAAGTTCTAATATTTGGCAAGTGGTTTTAAATATAGCTAGTTTGACCTAGATGGGTCACTTTATAGTGCCTTTAGATTCATGCTCAGATATTTCATATGCTTTGATGGTAATTTTTGTTTTGGGATTGATAGCATCATTAGAGTATCTTAGCTATTTTATTAGACTTAGGTTGCAAATATTAAGTCCAAATCCACCATCTACGAGGACAAGTTTTATTGTGGTTTTATGGATGTGGACTTGAAGGTAAAGTGGGTTGTTATGAGATGGATTAATGGAAGGAATTTATTTGAACAAAAAGGTGACAGATTGTAGAGATGATAAGTGTCCTATCATGGCTTGAAATTGAACAAGATCAATGTCATTAGAGACATAGGATTCATGGAAGGATTTCTCAAGGAGGTTCTGGATGGGAGATGTTTTGAGTAGCTCAAGGATATATATGTATGATGGTGTTTTATTTAAGTGGTCAAGGATGCTATAATGATTTGTAAGTTGGGAGGAGGGAGAGGGTCCTTAAAAAGTGATTTGACCATGTCTAGTAGTGTAAAATTAGGTGCTTTGATAGTTATGGTGGCTACTTAGGAAGGACTTTGTTCAATGTGATTAATGACAGAATTTAACAAGATATTTGTGTTGTATGTATAAGGCATTGTACTATATGCTAAAGTTTTACCATCATTATGCTAAGGATAAGGCTGGTTTTATATACCCAAGTTTTCATTAGGAATGTGTGGCCTTCGATAGATATTTCTCCTCGATCAATAAGATCTTGGATGTAATTCCTTTGTTTCATGCATAAGGAGGTTTTATATCAATGGAATCTATGGTAGTCACAAAATTCATGTCCTTTTTACCAAGATGGTTTAGGCACATCTAGACCAAGGGGTTTAATGGGTGGCAATTAGATCATGTTTGGTTCACCCAAGGGGTTATATTCTCATCTAGTGTATTGTTTAGGTTGATATTTAGGGATAACCACATGTTGTTGGTGAGATAGATTGTTGTGAGATGATGATGGTGACAATATTTGGATATTTTGAACATGTTTTAAATCAGTCACAGCCCATTCAGAATGGGGACCCTCTTTTATTTTCCTTCGCTGGGTCACTCCTTTCCTTTTCCTCATTTTGTGTGCCCCCTATTTTGAGTCCCAAGTGTTCAAGGAGTCCTAAAATCATCATCTTGAATTGGCCAAAGTTCACCACCTAAGAAAATTCTAAGTCTTTTTCCTTTGCGGGTCTTCATTGTTAGTTTTCCCTTTGCTTTTAAAGACTATCATCCTTCGCTCAATGCGGGTCTGCCCATGTGGGTTTCCCTTAGTGGGATTTCATCTTACTCTCATTGTTTTAGTGATGACTGACCCAAGGAATCTGCCCACATGGCAGGCCCCGCATCCTCTTTCATCACCCCCTTCATTGACCTGCCAAAAAACAATCATCCAGCTGCCATCTGCCTTGCAGGTCCCAACCTTCCCACTACCAGAATTTTTGAAAATTGTGCTCACCAACCTCACTGATAGTTGTACGGACAATTAATGTGATTCATTAATGGCTAATTTCCTATAAATAGCCAAGTCAACCTGCCATTTTCATTCCTTTTGTCAAAGAATTTTTCAAGAGCTCTGCCAACCTTCGCCACCTTCATGCCTGTGCCCACATGATCCTTTAGCCATCTTGAGTGCTGTAGTCGTCAGATTCTTCACTATTTTTTGTGGGATATTTAGGTAGGTTTTCCACCGCCACCCTGGTTATGTTCTTTTTATTGGGTTTTGTAAAATTGTTAAAATCTTAAAGGGAAAACCCTTAGACTGGTTAGAATGCCAAAATCTAAACCTCCCCATGATGAAAAAACTTTGAAAATCCCTCAATCTGGTTCATTTGGGGCCCTGTGGAACTCTAACCCCTGGTTGTCATTCTTCACCAGAGCATTCACGCTTCTACAAACAACAAACCTCCTTTCACCATTTAAAATTCAAACATTAAGTCTGAAACCATTGCCCTTGGTAGGCCTGCGCATGCAGGCAGACGTCACTCCTTTGTCATGACCCATTGAAGTGAGGGAAAAACTAAGTAAAACGGGAACCTTAGAGACGTTGTGGGTCCACTTTTTCAAACTTCCACATGCGAGCGACACTTCATTCTTCGCTATTTACAAATGGCCATCTAACCTTCATGCCCCACCTTGCAGACCCCACAAGACTCGCATCTACCAACCTTTCCACACACTAAAGTTTCCTTCGTGAACCACCCACTCCAGAATTCCATCGCCCCTTTTCCATCAATGTTAATGCCTTCACAAGTAGCCAAGGTGACACTCCTTCCCGCATCATGAAACTCATGGTCTCCTTCGCCCTCTGAACTTTCCCAACGAAAACCTAAGTCTTGATCTCCTTGCGGGCATAACCATGTGGAATTCCATCCGCAGATTTCCCTATCCTCTTTGCCATCTATTAAGTGGCCAATGACCTTCACCCATCCACCTTGTAGACCCTGACCTCATGATTTCCTCGAGCTTTCATAAAAAGTTGGCTAAGTGAAGGATACGTTGCAGGTAATTCCTTATGGGTCACCATTATGTGACTACCATTTGCGAACGGTCATGCCCTGTTGTCATTTCACATGGAAAAACCTAAGCTCACCTCCACCGTCCAACCCTCCTCAAGTAAAGCAATTGATGTTAGGGTACTCTGCGGACCCACCTAAGCAGGTCACTGGTTGCGGGGCATCGCCTTGTCTTTGTTGTTTGAAAATGAACATCCCTTAACAGCATTTCATAGCTCCCTGCCTGCATTTCCATGAATGACCGAACATTGAAAAATGAATCCAAGACATCCAAGCCTCCTACGGATCCCAAAATGTGGGATTCCCTTTGTGGGATTCCTCTTCTAGAATGTCATTTCTGAATGGCGGAGCCGTAAATAGCCTTGAGGCCACCTGCCTCTGCAACTTTTTAGTCCACATTAGCCAAATGATCAAATTAACACATCCAAGGATCTCGTAGGAGAGTGAAAAACATTCCTAAATGCTCAAGTGCCTTGACCAACCCCTAAATTCCAATTGTAGATATTTGAGTGTGGATGGATGCTTAGGGGTCGTCGTGACCCTAGACCCATTTCACCCTAAGTCATTCCAAGCAACTACTAGCCCAGGGAAACTCACATCCCTAGGCCCGCATCCTCATAATTGACACTAACAAGTGTTAAATGATGAATTTAAATGGATTTTATGATCTTTGATAATGGAATGTTGATCTAACCCTCGTATCTATAGGATTTCACTAACGCTCCCCCAATTTTACACATGAATATGCTTACTACATTTGTGTTTGTAGGATTTATGGAATCCGCTGTGGGACCACCAAGACCATCCTCAAAAAAAGAGAAGGGAAATAAGATCACCAAGGCACCGATAGGAAAAGAAGACAAAGATCAAATGAAATATCAATTCCATGGGGTGGACATCACCTCCAAGGTCACTTTAGACTAGAACACAATTTCAGACACCAATCTTGGAGATATAGATATAGATGAATTCAAGCAATGGGTCATAGTGAACCCAACCACTAACAATGCAAGAAGGATCAGAAGAAGGAATCTCGCCAAAACAGCTAGCTTCCCACCTGCTCTAGTAGCCCCAGAGCTTGTAATGGCATTCAAGGAAGCCTACCATGGGGATTTTGGGAAAATTATTGATCATGAAGGTAGAGTACTAGCAAACTTGTTAGCCTAGTCCATAGGCAAGACATTACACATCCCCAAAATCGACCCTATGGAAGAAACTAAGGGATATGTAGAAAACATGTGGAAGGTAGACCCCTAAGGTTGTAAAAATTTGATCAACTTGTATTGGTTGAAAGAGAAGAGGGGAAATGCTGCTAAGGTGCCCTAGGAGCTATTCTGTAATGATTTCTACAAGGACTATCATGATCAAGTGACTCTCCTTAGCAGGGTGATGGGAATTCCTATTGCTGCCTATTTCCAAGAATGGATATTCTACTTTATTGAGGAGATCATCAGAGGTAAAACCAAGTTCCACTGGGTGAAAATGATCAACAACAACTTGCACAATTAGTTGATGGTTGTAAAGAAGATGCCGTAGTTCTATATGACCTACTTGGTGTCCTCCTGGCGGCGTCAATCGCTTACAAAGGATTATTTGTTGCTCAGAGTCAGACTCCAAGAAGGGAGCTAAAAGTATATGATAAGTACCCACAAATGCAATATTGAAACTTCAAGGACTATCATAGAGTGAATGATGCCTTTATTGGGCATATCATCATACTTCTTGGAGGGGACTTCGAAAGAAGAGTCTCACACAGTGCTCGTGCATTCATTCACAATTTTTGGTACCTTTTCATATAGTTCCCAAAGTTTACTTATATCAAAATAGAGAACTTCTCTGAGAGGCCTTACAAGCTGCCCTAGTACCTGAACAACCGGATGATCACAATTGAAAGCTCCCGACAATTACATAACGCTCATACTCTATTGAGTGATAAGAAAAGGGTGGACATTCAATACCTTCTCCCCTTTGGACAAGGCATGTATGCTATTCTTGCATCCCAATGCACAAACTACTTGGAGAAGGAAATAGTGGAGTATAATCTAGATCTTCACATAGCCAAACCTAGAATGGACCCCTATGACAAATTAAAGAAGTTTGTCGCAAAAGAATACACCCACTTGCCTCATATTGAAAACTTTTGGGAAAATTTTCAAGATGATAAGGAGGTGTGCATGTGGCACTACATGTGTATGATCGCCCAATTTTTAAATTCAATTAATCTCTTCTCGATGCCTAACTAGATTGTGGAGTACAAGGACACCATTTTGGATCCAAGGTATGATGTTGTGGCTAACTTTCCACTACCACTAATAGACTGGGATGAGGAGGAGGTCAATGACCTTGATATCATGACTAAGACGGTGGAGAAAAAAATGAGGTAGTGGGTTGATGCCCAAATCACTTAGCTAAAGCTACAAGGGGTTACATTAACATATGGTGAGCTCGAAGATGAAATCAAGAGTGAAACTAATAGTGGGGAAGCTGCCACTCCAACCAAAGAAACCCCAAAATCTCATCCAGCAACATGATCAAGAAAGAGGAATGAGGTATCAATGTGACAACCTAAGCCTAAAGTCTACTCAAGAAAGCCTACTCAAGAAAGCCTACGAAAGGGGAATCCTCCAAAAAGGAAAAGAAGTCAGGAGAGTTCACTGAAATTCCCACAATACAATAAGATCCCCAACATGAAAATGAAGAAGAGGTTGAGATCCCACAATCACCACCTCTTGCCTCTACCCTACCCAGTGTTGTCGTCATTGCTACTACTCTGCCTCCCGCATCTTAGGCACTACCAATCTCATCCCTGCCTGCCTTGGAAATCTATGTTCCCCTAGCTTCCATCTCACCTACAACTCCCATCATGGTGTGGGATTCTTCCTCCACTACAACCTCTCCATTATCATCCTCCTCACTATCTCCTTCTGCTACAATTTCCCTAACTACTACAACAACTATGCCCTATCTCACTCTACCGAAGGCCTTTGTGAGACATATGCAAAATATACCCATGGAACTCTCTAGGGTATTAATGAATCTTGTAGTGCAATCTATGATGGCCCAAGGTGTAGCTGGTCTCCTTTCCCTCCTCAAATAGAGCCAGCAAAGATGGAGGCTACAATGCAAATATCAGAAGAACTAGAGAGACCCCAAAAGGAGGATGCAATGGAGACAACTAAAGAATTAGAGGATCCTTTTAAGGATGACTATTACAAGAAAACTAAAAGTGGGATAAATGTGACTATAGATGAGGTGGCCTATGAAGAGGAAAAAGAGTCACGGTCTTTGAAGGAGGATATAGAGGTAGTTAACAAAAGATACATAGTCGATACCTTAGATCAAGAGTTTGAAGAGGAGTTGTCCCAGCAGCTCAAAGATGTTGGGTTAGAAATTGAACATGAGGAGTAGCCCTCTAAAGAAAGAGATGACACTGGTGAAAAAATGGAGATGAAAAAATAGCCTCCGTTGGTTGGGAAAGATAAAGGCCATATTTAGAAAGAATAAATGCTTCTCAAGAAAGAAAAGGGAGAGGAGGAGATCAAAACAAAAGAAGAGGAAAAGGAGAAACTTGAAGA
>VDFB02000008.1:321834202-321852873 GCA_007258455.2 Sequoia sempervirens | reverse complement strand
AGACATGGGAAAAGAAGATGGCCCTAGTAAAAGATGATCATTGGCTGGTGGAGATGTGGAAGATGGGCTTGGACCACAAAAGAGATTTCCTAGAAAGAGTGCTCCATGAAGTGGAGCTTGACCTTGAATGGGTCAAGGAACATAGGAAGGATAGTGAGGAATACCTGAAACTTATGACAGATTATGACATGGCTACTGTCGAGCTAGATCCGAAGAAGATCAGGCCATATTTCCATAAGAAATGAAGAAAGGAGTCATAGATTCATTGACACCTGACTTCATGGATTTTGCTGCAAGAACCTTTTTCCAGTCCAAGTAGGTGATCAAGGCCACATCTAAATGTACAAATAATTGGGAGCTGATCACGGGCAGATCCAGGAAGTTGATCGTCCAAGTGCTCCAATAGGATATCAGTGGAATAAGCTTCAGGCGTGATGGGTAAATTTGTGGAATATGTCATATTTAGAAAAATGAAGGAAAGCTTGTCATTGATGATGAGTTCCTCACAATGTAGTTGTAGCCAAAAGAGAAAACCACTATAGGACAAAAGTGCTACAGTGCGAGGGAACTATAGGAAAAAATAGGGAAAAAGAAAAATAATGTATTTTATATTAGTAAATTTTGGGGGTAGGTGAAACCCTAGCTTGTAATGAATCTGAGCCATACAATATAAATCAATCCTATCCATTCATTTGGGCTTTAGAAAACTATAAATAGGGGGTCTCCTCTCATTTTCAAAGAAAGACTTGAGTTGTAATGACATGTCACAAAAAATTTAATAGAACATCATTGCTTTTGGTGGATTCTTGAGTTTCTCACATGTTGCATGATTCATCTTCTCAATTTTGATAGATTTAAGTTACTTTAGTTTTCTATTCTAAGTGTTTAAAATTAGTTTTAGTAACTTAGCTTTTGTTGTCCATTGATTTTGAAGAATACTATGGTGTTGATGCTTTCCATGTTCATTCTATTTGCTAGTTATTGATGATAAGTAGTTATGTAAAGCTAGTCTAAACATGAATTCTCTGTTGCACTTAAGTTTCATCTTTAATTTATGATTTATGGAAAATAAATAGTTGAAAATCTATAGACCCCAAAAGATAGCACTAGTTCCATGATACTATGTGTTTTGGTTTAGTGGAACTTAGTTATAGGAAGGTTGTCCACTGTAGCATCCTCCATTGTCATAATTCATCGGTAGTTGCAAGTATAAGAACTTCCTCCTCCCTTTTCCCTTTTGACCTTTCTTTGAATTATTAGTTTAGGAAAAGTTCTAGCATCATTGTAAAGCCAAATATGATGATAAAAGTGGAGTTTTAGAGTGTTGTTTTTAACTTGCAGCAATTGCATGTCATCCTTAAAATCTCAAAAACTCCATTTAAAGATCCAATCTCCTTCCAACTTAACAACTATACATGCCCCTTGTGATTACTAGCAAATCACATCAATCCACTAAGTTATTTTTACAATTCATGATCTAACACCCGAGAGACCTTGGGATAATTTTTTGCAACTTGCTTGTGGGAAGTTGTATTTCAAGAGAGGTAGTGCACTTGTGTGTTGCCTATGTTGAGAAGTGAAAAAACACCCATCTACAGAATTGGCACTAGAAGGAGGGCCTCCCTTTTGTTAAGCTGGATCGCATTGGTTCATTCTCCCCTAAAAGATTCAAAAGAATATTAAGATCTACACCTAACAAAGGGGAATTCCAAGAGCTACCTCCCCCTACTAAGTCTAAGAGAGCTAAAAGAGGGGAAGCAACTTCATCAACCTTATCCACCCCATACACTTCATCTCCATCTTCACCTCTTCCCTCCATCCATCTGCACCATACTCTTGCTTCCTTTTTAGCACCCACCCCTTCTTTTCAGCCACCCCAAGTTGCCTTCTAATTGCTCGCTTCCCACAACCAGGGCGTTGCTCCTACCCCAACCCCTCAATTCTAATGAGCTTCATCAAGCCTTTCTGCTCCTTTGCAACACTAAGTCACTATTTCAAATCAAGCGCCACCTCCACCTCCTTTCATGGATTGGCTAGGAAGAAATCCTTCTTTGTTGTCCTTCAATGATTATCATGACATGCCAAAGAATCTAGAGAGCTTTTGCACGAAGTTTAATCCTCGTGATCCGTAGAGAACAACAGAGGAACATATCAAGATCTTTCAAACAACATTGAAGGACATGCAAATAGATCATGAGGACATGGCTTTCTGAATGTTTCCTTATTCCTTGGGGGAAGATGCCTTCTACTAGTACATCAACTTTCCAACGAGATCAATCACTTCTTGGGATCTATTGAAGAACTCCTTGCAGAAATATAAGATTCTAATCATCCCTTCAAAATTATACGAGCAATTCACATCCATTCGAAGGGAAGTCAACGAACCAATTAGCTCCTTCAATGATAGATTTCATCATGCATATATGAGGTTGCAAGCTCCATATGTGGTTATTGATCCTTTAGCTTGATTGGTCTATTATGTTTCCTTGGACAACCTCATTCTTGCATTGGTAAAAAGAATGTGCCCACCCCTAGCTAGGTTGGTAGATGCCTATGCTAAGGCGATCATAGCACTAATTTGGGGAAAAATATTTTTGGTCCACTACCTTCTTTGGGGTCATTTTCCCATCCAATGCAAGTTCAAGGACTCACTCAAGCCTTAGCGTATCAGACACCCATTATGAATCAAGTTCCACAACTGCCCATGGTTCCTCATCTAGGACAACCATTGAACTAGGCGCTTCTCACGCCTCACTACTTGTAGCTGCAGCAACAATAGGTCTATTCTCAACCATCTCAAGTGCCTACATATCTACAAGGGTCTGAGTTCCCGCTCATTAAGAAAAACCAACCAATAGTGCATCCGGTCTTCCTCCAAAACCAAGCATCGCAACCAAACAACACAGAGAAGGATCAGATAGATGAATTAACAGAGATGATCAAGAAGATGTCAAGGGAGATGACAAACTTAAGGAATTAGAACAACCAGTTACAAGCTTCCCAATGAAGCATTCAAGCTAACCTCAATCAGGATAATAGAGACAACCGTGATGTGAGTGCCTCTTCTAGGAAGAATTATGAGAGAGGACAAAATTCCAATCAAAACTTTGAAAGGAGGCCTTCACAGAGACAGAACCGTACATGGAATACAAGGCAAAACAATGGAGGCATCCCTACCCCTCTTGAGCAGTTGACCAATGTGTACAAAATGACAAGTGGGGTATACTTAGACAAGTGGGGTATACTTAGTTGAGGTAGCTTTGTCTGAATGGTGTCAGATCCATAAAATGAATAGGCACTTAGAATTGGATTGCCCAAAGTTCTAGACAGCTGTAGAAATCATTCAAGTAGAGGTTTAGAATGTTGTGGATGGCACAGGTTGTAGAGACATAGTTTTATCATAACCATATGACTCTTATGTGCTTGTGGGCAATCAAGCCCCATTTCCACGAAGTGCAAGCAATGTGCTTGAAAATGAGATCACTTCCTCAAAGGACGAAGAAGCAAAAGAGGTAAGTAGCAAAGACCCTCCATCCTAGCTTTCTACTTCCATAGCTAATGGTCCCATAAAGGAAGGGGAGTCATGTGAAGATGGGGTCCAGATGTTTAACCAAAGGGAAATCCCCTATAATTTAAGGAGTCGACAAGTAGGAGGACCTTTTATGAGCTCTATTCCACCCAATAACTTTAGCACTCCAACTAACCCAAATGCTAGCAAAAACCTAGGTTATCCCCATGTACCCCTTAGTACTTCAAAAAAAATAGGTAACCAAATAAAATGCAAAACCATTTTGCTAGCTCCTCCCAAGGAAAATCCTTTGAAGTTGAAATTGAGCAAATGGGAAAATATTTGGCTAAAGAATTTAAGAAGGTTAAAATAGGCTTGTCGCCTACAAATTTCTTAAAGTCCCAATAGTTATGAATGCTTTCTTTAGAATGGTTAATGGGGGTGCCTCTTCCAAGTCAACACAAGAGGTACTTTCCAAGAGAGTCTCCTTTGATGAGTCACAAAATGAGCCTATAGTCAAAGAAATCTTAGGCAAGAAAATAGGTGCACCTTCAAATTAGCAAATGGGAAAGCAACCCACTAAGGAGCAACACCAAGTGTCAACTAAGGACAAGACCAATCAGAAAGATAAAAATAAAGTAGCTCAAGAAGACACACCCATGGGCTTGTTCCAAGAGAAATTAGAAATGTCGCCCTTCCTCAATACTATCAGGATATTCGGGAAGAATCTACACAATTATCTACTCGATTCAGGAGCATCGGTCAATGTAATGCCTCTTGTTGTATGCAAGGCATTGGGAATAGTCCCCACCCCTTCTCGATGGAAGGTGACTCAACTAGATAAAATAAAAGTCAATATAGTTAATGAAATCAATTGGGTACCTATGCAAATTGTTGCTGACCCAAGAGTGTAGCAAGTCACTAACATTCGAGTTGCAGATATCCCTGACACATACGACATAATACTGGGAAGAGATTTCACTAGGGCATTAAAAAAATATGTTGTGATTGACTTTTCTCACCTGTGGCTTCCATGGAAAGGGTTTCCAAACCAGATCTACATTGATTGAGATCCATGCATGAAGTTCCTGATCACAGAGTACAACAATACTAATGAGGTGTTGTTTGCTAAAACAGAGTTAGGAAAATACTTCCCTATGGCCTATCAAGAAGAATCAGACTCTCAAGAAGAGGTGACTGAAGAAGTTCTCCTCATGTTGTGCAAACCTCCTACCAATCTAACTTACGCACCCCAAAGCATAGAAATGTTGGTTGAATCAGATAATGAGGAATCCAATGATGGTGGTAATTTGGGATTATTGGATAGATTTCAAGAATTTATTTAAAGATGTGTGTAGGATCAGCTTCGTTTAGGAGCGAGAATAGACTTTCAAGAGCTCCTATTACCCAATTGGTGTAGGGTACACAATGCTAGTCACGCGGAATTTGAAAGTTGCCTTTGTCAGACAACCATCAAGCATATCAAAGAACAAGTTACACCGAAGGAAGAACCCCTGATGGGATAGCCTAACCATATTAATTTTGAATTTGCACCTTCATTAGAAGTTGTTGATGAAAATGTGCAACTAAAGAAAGATGGATGCATGATCAGCCCTGGAGCTAAAGAATCCTCTAAGTTTTGATGTTGTGCTTTGATGGATCTAAATCCAAGTACGGAGTAGGAGTTGGTTTTGAACTCATCATCCCCCTAGGTAAGACGTATTTTGCTACTCATAGGCTTCAATTTTATTGCACAAATAATGTAGCATAGTATGAAGCACTAGTCCATGGTCTTTTAATGGCTCTAAGAAAGAAATTCAAAATGTTGCAAGTCTTTTTGGTGACTCAGAGCTTGTGGTAAAACAAGTCAAGATGTTGTATTCCTACCATGATAGGAGACTAGAAAATTATAGACATGGAGTCTAGGACCTCAGAGAAATTCTAGATGCCTTTAATATCCAACTAATCCCTCATTCCAAAAATCATACGGCTAATGCCTTAGCATAGGTAGCCAACATGTTGCAACTCCTTTCTTTATCCGGATTGAAGAAATTCACTATTGAGCTTACTTACATCCCATTGGTGCCAGAAAACATTACCAACTTCCAAGTATTCAATGATGACAAGCATATCTTGGATTTCATTACTAGCTTTGATGTATTTGCAACTCAAATAATTGATGAGACAAAGCCTGAAGAGGCTAAATTGGATATAGAAAGGGGTCATCAATCTAAAGACCAACACGATTCCTAGGGGACTAGTCCAACTTGAACAAATATTTGACTTAGATCATATCAAATATCAAGATCAACAAGCAAAGAAGGCTTCTATTGATAATCAATGCGATGCCCACAACCTAGGGACTAATGAAGAAGTTAAGAATGTGTTCGTTGGTAAGGTGTGCACACTAAAAGAAAAGAAAGGGATTGTTGATGCCCTACGCAAATACTATGATGTGGTCACTTGGAGCTATGAGGATTTAAAGACATATGACACCTTGATCATCATGCACACTATCCCTCTCAAGCTAGATGTGACGCCTTTTTGACAACAATTCCCTATCAATGCACTGTTGGAGCCCATAATCTACAAAGAAGTTTAGAAATTGTTGTCTTCCTAAATCATATTCCCAATCTGGCAGTCCACATGGGTGGATAATTTGGTTCCAGTTAAGAAAAAGAATAGAGAAATCTGATTATGCATGGACTTCTGCAACTTGAATAGAGCTTCAGAGAAGGAAAACTGCCCAATGCCCTCATTAGATGAACTATTGCAAATAGTCAATGGATCTCAAATGATGTCTTTCTTGAACAGATACTCTGGTTACAATCAAGTCATGGTACAATATGAAGACAAGCATAAGACAGCGTTCACCACCAAGTGGGGGACCTTTGCATATAGGAGAATGACATTTGGATTGATGAACGCCAATGCAACATTCCAACGTGCAATGGATATTTCCTTTAAAGATCTGATCAGAAAATGCATTATCATCTACATGGATGATCTTATGATGTTTTCAAAGAAGCAAGAAGATCATGTTTCTGACTTGCGTAAAGTCTTCCAGAAGTGTAGAGAATTTGGTATATCTTTGAATCCAAAGAAATGTATCTTCAGAGTCATACAAGGAAAATTGCTTGGACATGTGATCTCAGAGAGAGGAATCTTGATAGACCTTGAATGCATTCAAGCAATTCTTAAGATTCAGCTCCTAGGCAGCAAGAAGGAACTAAAATATTTCTTTGGAAAGATAAATTTCATTAGAAAATTCATCATTGGCCATTGTGCTCGACCCAACAGTGAATAAATTGTTGATTCAAAATGAGTTGGGAGAAAGAAGAGAAAAATGGGTTACTCTACTGCAGGAGTATGACATGGAGATTCAACCCATGAAGTTACTCTAAGGGTAGGCCCTCACTTGAATGATAGCTGAAACACTGGTTGAGCTTGGACCTGAGCTAACTGTACAACAGTATCAACTGGAGGATGTCTCCCTTGGAGAGTGGTATGACAACATTCTCTACTACATGTTGAATAATAAATGCCTGCATCACCTACAAGGAGTCCAAAAGTGTGCTTTCCAACCCAAAAGCGTGCTTTCCGACTAAAAAGCAATAGTTATATCCTACAAGGATCTATATTATATAAGAGAAACCATGAAGGGTTTTACCTCAGATGCCTTGGAAAGAGGAAGCAACACAGGTATTGAAAGAATTTCATGACAAATTTGGTACCGATCATGGGTCTGGTCCTTCAACCGCTCAACAAATCTTGGGGGTCGGGTACTATAGGCCAACAGTGTTTAAGGATGCTCACAACCATGTTAGAACCTATCACATGTGCTAGACTGTTGCAACACAAGAAAGAACACCATTGTCTCACTACAACCAGTCCTTGAGGTAAGGTTGTTTGCTCAATGGGGTCTCAAGTTCATTGGCTTAGTAAGCCCTCCCTCCTCTGCAAGCCATAGGTACATTCTAACTGCCTCTGATTATTGTACTGCATGGACAAAAGCAATAACATGTAGAAAATGCACAACTAAGGTAGTCATTAATTTTCATTTAAGTTTTATTCTAAATCGTTTTGGTTTCCTTTATGCTCTTTTTTGTGATAATGGCCCCACCTTTTCCTCACTCAAATTTGCTAGTTGGGCCTTTGATTATGGAATTTCCCTTAAGTTCTTATCCATCTATTACCCTCAAGGAAATGGCTTGGCTGAAACCACAAACAAAAATCTGATCACTATGATTAAGAAGCTTCTTGATAGAAACCCCCAAAACTAGCACACCCAGTTGCATTTTTTCCTTTGGGCAGATTGCACCTGCCATAAGGCTTCCCTGGGTGATTCCCCATTCCACCTGGTTTATGGTCTGAAGCCCATCTTTCCTGTCCATTTGAAGATTCCCACCCTCCAATTTCTCAACACTTATTATGAGGAGGGAGACCATCGAGAAGCTCGTTTAGCTGAGCTATTACATATAGAAGAAGTTTTTGACCAACCCATTGAGAAATTTTCCAAACATCAGGGTGTGGTTAAGAGATGGTTTGATCATCGAGCCAAAATCAAGGCCTTTAGAATTGTTGATTTAGTCCTTTGTTGGGACAAGGCACAAGAAAAGAAAGGGGGACATGACAAATTTGACAAGCTCTGGCTTTGCCCCTTTCAGATCTCTGAGATTTTGGGCGATAATACCTTTTGCCTCAAAACTTTAACTAGAGAGGACCTCTCATTTCTTGTCAATAAGCAACACCTGAAGCATTATTTCCTTCCCTGAGCTTTTGAGCTCACCCTTTGTATGTAGTTGTATATAGGTTAGCTTAAGTTTCCTTTCCTTCATAGCGGTACTTTGCTATGTTTTTCCTGCTTCCCTAGCCACTTTTTTTTTCTCAAGGTGTTCTATGTTCCTGATGCAGTGGTCATGCTTGGTGTGACAGATGGTTCAATTTTCTACCCACTTTGCATGTTCTTTGGATAAGTATTCACTCTTAACTACTAATTTCCAATCGCTTTTCCAAGATGGCTTCCTTACTTGAACTATGACTTGACCTAGAATAGGACCCTTAGTTGAATCCTTTCACCTTTATCTCAAATCTCATACAAAACACACATTAAATTATTTATGAAGAGCCATATGACAGTTTTTATGAGGTCTCTATGGGCAAAAAATATTAAGTCTACTCTAGTGACCTCAGTGATTTCAAACCCACAGTAAGTTTCAATGCTTATGCAGTTGAGCAAAAGGAAGAGTACCAAAAGAAGATGTTAGAAAAGGAAAGAAAAGAAAGGAAGGAAATTATGTGACTGTGTGCGTGTGTGAGCAACTCTATTAGGACAATGGATGTTTGGCTCATAATAGAGCAATGCTTTTCGGGTCATAGTGACAACTCTGTTGGGGCTATGGATGCCTGACTAGAAGTGGAGCAATGTCCAAGTTACTTTTGGGGCTAGAATTTTAACTAGACTACTTTGGTTGATTGGGGCTTGTTTGTTATGGTTTCTGAGGAAAAGAAATTAACTCACTATGTGCACACTTCTGAGATACCCCTTTGATTTGATTCAACTAAGGATCTTATCCTCCTTCAAAGTCTCTCATTTCACTTAAGGAAATTGGCTTTTGTTCTACGAAACTAGAGATTTTGGGTTCTAAATGAGTCTTTATCCTTAGAACTCTCAGGAGCATTCATCTAGCAAAGTCGCCATTTGTTTTTCCTTTAGCACACATGCCTCATTCAGAATGGGGACCCTCTCTTTTTTTCCTTCATCGGGTCACTTTTTTCCTTTGCCTCATTTTACATGCCCCTTTTACAGGTCCCAAATTGGTCCAAGAGGTCCTAAATCATATAATCTTAGGGATTAGCCAAAGTTCACCACCAAGAAAATTCTAATTCTTTTCACCCTTCTTTGGGTCTGTTGGTAGTTTTTCCATTTTCTAACTTTTAAGACTACCATCCTTTTCTCTGTGCGATTCCACCCATGTGGGTTTCCCTTAGAGGGATTCCATCTTACTCTCATCTTTTCAACAACGGCTAACTCAAGGCATCCACCCACATGGCGGGCCTTGCATCCTCCATCATCATCCCCATCGCCGACCTGCCAAATGGCAATCATCTGGCTACGATCCGCCTTGTAGACCCTGTATTCACGTGACACTTTTGAAATTGCACTCTGCCAACCTCAGCCACGGCCACCATACGAGCAATTAATCTAGGTCATTAATGGCTAATTTCCTATCTAAATATTAAGTCTCGACTGTCATTTTTTCATTCCTTTGGTGAGAGAATTTTCAGAGCTTTGCACAGTAATGATCCTTTAATTTGTCTTTGAACACTACAATCATCAGTTCTTCCTTTGGTTTTGTAGGATATTAGGAGTAGGTTTTTCCACGCTGCCACGATTTATGTTCTTTTTAATGGGTTTTATAAAAATTCCCAATCTTTTGCAAAGGAAAACCCTTAGACTAGTTAGAACACCAAAATTTGCACCTCCCCATGATGAAAAAACTTTGAAAATTCCTCAATCTGGTCGATTTGGGGCCTTATGGAACTCTAACCCTTGGCCACCATTCTTCACCAGAGCATTCATGCTTTTGTAGCCACAAACCTCCTTTTGTCATTTAAACTTCAAACATTAAGTTTGAAACCTTCACCCTTGGTGGGCTCGCACGTGCAGGTGGATGTCACCCCTTCACCATGACTCATTGAAGTGAGGAAAAAATAAGTAAAACAGGAACCTTAGAGCCCCTACGGATCCACTTTTTTGGACTTCCACATGTGGTCGACACTTCATTCTTTTCCATTTACAAACGGCCATCCAGCCTCTCCACCCTGCCTTGCAAACCCAACAAGACTCATGTCCGCTAACCTTTCCATGCACTAAATTTTATTTCACGGACTGCCCACTATGGACTTCTGTCACCCCTTCATCGTCGATGTTAATGCTTTCACAAGTGTCCAAGGCAACACTCCTTCCCATGTTGTGGAACGCGTAGTATCCTTCGCCCTCTAAACTTGCCCAACGAAAACCTAAGTCTTGATCTCTTTACGGGCATAACCATTCAAAATTTCATCTGCAGATTGCCCTATTCTCTTCTCCATCTGTGAAGTGGCCAATGACCTTTTCCCATCTGTCTTGTAGACCCCGACCTCATGATTTCCCTAAGCTTTCATCAAAAAGTGGCTAAGTGAAAGACTTTGCAGGCAGTTCCTTGTGGGACAATTGGGAGTGTCCTTAGAGAAAGAGAATGCAATTGGAATCATGGAATTGACTATGGGACCATCAGGAGTGTCCTTAGAGAAAGAGAAAGGAAAGAAGATCACCAAGGTTCCAAGAGGAAAAGAAGACAAATATCAAATGAAATATCAATTCCAAGGGGTGGAAATTACCTTTAGGATCACTCCAGACTAAAACACGATTTTGGGCACCAACCTTGGACATATAGATATAGATGAGTTCAAGAAATGCATCATAGTCAACCCAAAGACTAACAATGCAAGAAGGATCAAAAGAAGTAGTCTCACCAAAGTAGTTGGCTTCCCACCCACTATAGTAGCCCCATAACTTGTAATGACATGTAGGGAAGCCTACCATTGGGGTTCCAGGAAAATTATTGATAATGAAGGTAGAGTACTAGTAGACTTGTCAACCCAGTCCATAAGTCAGGCATTCCACATCCCCACATTCGACCCTATGGAAGAAACTAAGAAGGGGTATGTAGAAAACATGTGGAAGATAGATCCCCAAGGTTGCAAAAAGTTGATCAACCAGCATTGGTTGAAAGAGAAGACGAGCAGTGTTGCTAAGGTGGCCTAGGAGTTGTTCCATAGTGATTTCTACAAGGACTATCATAATTGAGTGACTCCTTAGCAGGGTGATGGGTATTCCTACTACTACCTATTTCCAAGAGTGGATGTTCTACTTTATTGAGGAGATCATCAAAGGGAAAACCAAGTTCCACTGGGTGAAAATTATCAGCGACAACTTGCACAATCAGCTGATGGTAGTAAAGAAGACGTCATAGTTCTATATGACCTTCTACTTGGTGTACCTCCTAGCAACATTCCCTTACAAAGGATTATTTGTTTCTCAAAGTCTAACTCTAGGAAGGGAGCTGAAAGTATATGATAAGTACCCACAACTGCAATACCAAAACTTCAAGAAGGACTATCACATAGTGAATGATGCCTTTATTGGGCATATCATCAGACTTCTTGGAGGAGACTTCAAAAGCAGAGTCTCACACAGTGCTCGTGTGTTCATTCATAGATTCGAGTACCTATTCATAGAGTTCACAAACTTTACTTACATTAGAACAGAGGGCTTCTTTGAGAGGCCTTACAAGCTACCCTAGTACCCAAATGACCGGATGGTCATATTGGAAGTCTCCCAACAATTACAGAACGCTTAGACTTTATTAAGTGATAAGCATAGGGTGGGCACTCCCTACCCTCTCACCTTCGGCCAAGGCATGTGTTGGCCTCCAACAATGATTTAACAACTAATCCCTTACAACCATAATTCAAAGATTGGACATCTAAACTGAATAGCCATTTCAATCATCATGAAGGTGCATTTAATTTGTCAACCCAGGGACGTAAACTTGAAATGGGTCAACACAATATGTGCACTAGAAATCTAAGGTAGCCATTTTCATTCTACATCTAAGAAAGACACAATGCTCAAAGTAAATTGCATGGAAATAAATAACATAAATGTTGGACATCAATGCGATAAATAATCTATCTACTTTGACTACAAGAGCAGTCATAATGGAATTCTAGTGGCTGCAGGAACAGTCAATGCCAAATTCTTAACTTATTACTAAACAAAAAGTAATAACTAAACTAATACTAAAATAAAGGACAAAATACTCACCAAGTGGGACCCCTTGGATAAGTATCCTCTAAAACTAATGCAAACTCAGATGCACGGGCTTATAACTTCATTTTATTCATTGAAAAACATGAGTACAATAAAGCAGTGTAACTATATCACTAAAAACTAAGAATGCAAGTACATCATCAGATCGTGCAACCTTTTAAGAAGGAGCATCTAAGTCTTATTTATAAGAAACAAAGCTACTAACTAATCACCTAGCAAGGCAATCAACTCCAATAGATTAGGTGGACGCCACTTTAGGGAAAGCATGAAAAGTGGAAAGGTTATGCATACATGAAATCTGATTTATAAATGTTTGCCTCAATGCATATTTAGCACAATAGTAATGCCTATATTATTTTTCTCCATGATGTCATGCATTTACAAGTTGGTTACAACTTGATTTGCATTAGGAGTCGATGTTGTTGACCTCCATTGACCTTTGAATGATTCCCTTGTTGAGCGTTATGGAAAATGATCAACTAAAAATCTTCTCAATTTAGTGGCTTCTAATCCTTGCTCTGCATTAGTATTAGTATACACAATAATTGCATATCTATATAAAATATCTTAAGGAAAATTCATTGAAATCCACATGTAGAATTATAGATAGTCCATATAACATGTCAATGTCATTAAAAGATTTACCAAAAATAAAATTAGGCCCAATGTCTATGGTTTGAGAAATATCAACATTCAAACATCAAGGTCTATGACAACTTTAGCAAATAGATCATAAATTCTACCAAAATTAAACCATAAACTAGACTCATCATTCCCCCAACCTAAGGTTTTTTTGGTCCTCCAGCAGGGGGAGGGTTGTTCTTCTGCTTAGTCAAAGCCCTAAAATTTGCAACGACCAACTGTCCCACATTAGTGTGTGTTGTGTGTGAATCAAGATCCCAATAGAACCCTTGTTGTCTATCCAATTTGTTCCATCTGTCTCTTTGGTAACCATCATAGTGGTAAAACTTGAGGAAATTCGACATGGGTACATTAGAATGGGTGGTTGAAAAGTTAGTGGAAACCAAAATCATCCCTTTTCCTTCCAATCTGTATATATTATCTATCAATTCTTTTTAAGTATTATTGCTTAGCATAGTGTTGTATAGAGTGGGGCTCAAACTGTTTTAGCTCATCAATTAGGTTGTTCCATCTTTATGAGAGGTATCTCCTCATAGTTTCCCTCTTTTATTTTTCCACCACCTCTCATGTATTCATTGTAAGCTGCTTCTATCCAAGGCATGATCCTATTACCATAGCTAGGTTTGAGGGAAAAGAATTTTGTGCCAATCCCAATAAATGTACCTTGGGTTTCTTGATTCGTGTGATGGGCTGAGAGGATGTTGGATTCCATTGCTTATAAAGCCATTGACTAACATTTCCCCAGCCTAATCTCATTTTGTACCCAGGGACATAAATTCCTTAAGTGGACATCCTGGACATATAACAATGGATTCCAATCATGATCTTGAGTCACAACATAATTATCCAGATAGAATTCACACAACAAATTCTTCATCTCAGGGGAAGCAATTCAATAAGCATTAAAAAATTCAATAGGAGTATCAATGGAAGGGTTCAAACCTAAGACAATCCTTGCCAACTTAAAAGAAAGATATTTCTCCTTCAAATGTAGAGCATAGACCCTTGGAGGGGTCCTGCATTCTAAAATTTTGGGTACCAAGGTTGTCATATCATCCACCTTCTTCTTTAAAGTAGCAATTTCTACATCATTGTCTTCAATCTCCTCATCTCTCTTTTGAATTTCCTTCTTTAGCCTACATTTCTCATCCTTTGATTCTTATTACCTTCTTTACATCTCTTTCCATAAATTCATAGCTACTATGTGCATTGAAAAATCAATGGGGTTATGTATTCCTACCAACATTTTTCCTGGCACTGATGCTTGCTCTCCATATGGTACCAACTGCAAGGATTTGAGTTGTTCAATCAATTTTGGCTACAAGGGTATTGATTTTTCTCCCAGTTCTAGCTACAGGGTCTCTTGTTCCTTTTCTTGCTCATACTACAAGAACTCTTGTTAAAGGATCTCTTGCTATAGGAAATCTTGATTTTCCTCATACCCTTGATTCTCAAATTGTTCTGTAATATCAACAAGATCTATCAATGTTATGTTTGTTACTTTCTCAAATATACCCTCTTCCTCGACATTCACCTACCCCATTGGAGCTTTTGTGTCCCCCTGTGGGATTTCTCTAGGCTTAGGTATTTCCTACGAAGGCACATCAAAGGTTGGCCCGAATGGTCTCGATTTCTTGGGAGGGATTTCACATTTTTCTTTGGTTGCAGGATGAATAGTGTTAGCCTTCTACTTCCTAGAGCTTGGTACTTCTTTTTCTATTGGCTTCTTTTTAGCTTTTCCTTTTCTTATTTTTGCTTCTCTCTTCTATGCCCTAGTTTTCATTAGCATTCCAAGAGGAACATCATCATCAGAATCTAGGGAGAAACTTTCTTTTTCTGAGTGCTCTGTCTTAGAAGAGCTAATCTCTATGGTTTGTTATGCTACAAGATGGTTTACACTAGGGCCTATGCCATAAGTTGAAGCACCAGGAGTGGATTCAGTTGTGCTCAATCTCTTGCTAGACTTATGAGGCTGAGGTAAACAATGAGGTTGCAAATGCTCTAGTCTAATTTGATCAATATTTATGAATTCTTCCCAAGTCATCTCAGACACATCATGCAGAGACTTCTCAAATAACAATTTAATCAAACATTGGTGGGAAAAAAAATTGTCTCTACCTTTCTAAGTCTCACTACCATGATTGAGAGAAGGTGGTATAGCACATTTGGTACATTCATCCTCTCCCATGCCTCATGTGATTCAAGAGTTTGAAGTGCACGGAATGTAGATTCAACTAGCGTCCTTCACAGGTTATATATTTTATAACATGAATAGCTATTTTCTTCCATGCCTCAAGCAAAGAGGTTCTCTTCACACCTTTTTTGTCCATGCTCAATGGAGGGTCACTAGGCTTTGTAAATTTGGCCCTAGCCAATCTAACATCTCTAGAAGCAAGGTAATTTTTGCCGTCAACAAGCAACCCTGTAACTTCTGCAATTCTTTCTTCAGTAGCCAATACTTTCAATCCTTTTACTATGGCTTTTCCTTTAGACAATGTCTAGTAAAATTCTAATGTAATGTCTTCATTAAAACCATTAAGCCTTAGGAAGTATTCTAACCAGTCGCAGTTTCTAAATTTAGCTTGTGAAGGTGCACCCTGCAGTAATACATCATGAACCATGGGTTCATTCCTGATTATCTCACCTCCCATTGTTTAGTTTCCTGCAATCAAATAATTGCTTTGCAAAGTTTTCCTTCCTACAACACTACCAAATTTCAAACGCCAATGTCGTTTGAATTTTCCCTTTCTATTTTACCATTTTTTTCTTTCTATTTTACCTTTTGGTGACTTAAGATTATGGTAGGATCAATAATGGAAATAAATGAGTAATAAAGGATGGTTATGATGCAAAAAAATGGCAACAGCGGTTGGTGTCACCTCACACATACAAGTCATCATCTCACTCATAATTTAAATTGGCTTGATTTAAACTTGCTAACGTAGACTAGCATGGACTGACACGTGGGAAAAGTACTCACATCTTCCTCGCCCCCAACCTAAATTTGAGCATTTGTCCTCACATGCAAGGTGGTAAGGAAGATTTGACAGGGACAGGGAATAATGACATGCTATGGCGAACATCCATATTAATTCATGGCAATTAAATGAATGCACTAAAGACAATTAAGAGATATGAATTAAATGTGCACATACACGGATTCATGGAAGATTCATTTGAAAAGATCATGGAGAAAGTATCATTCATATTTTTAGGAAATAAGTTGAACAATTAATGAAGATGAGGTGGGATGAGGTGAAGTGAAATGAAGTGATGTGATGGAAGAGAGAGAAAGGTGGAAATGGATGGGTGGATGGGCAAAAAAATGGACTCCCATAGAAGTGGAAGTCTTTATTATGGCAAGTACATACCTTAATTAGCCAAAAGGAAGGACACTAAGGTCCACTTCCCTCAACTATAAGGCTTGAGGCAATTTGCATGTTAGTGGAGTAGCGGGACTCCTTTTGGTGCAAAATTTCCTCTGCTTGGTTCATTGTGGCATGCATGTAAAATGTCATATGTCTCCTTCTTCTCTACCGCATCTCCTCGCGGCATGGTCTAGTCTAGTATAAAACAAACATCCAACAATCCATGAAAAAGGAAAATATTTTTCAATGAGCACCCTTCTCTCTTTTGGGGATAAGTGAGGAGGAACTATCCATGTGACCAGATAATTAACTATGTTAGGATACTAGGGTGTTTGCACAATGATGGAGAATAGATTCTCATCAGGAAAAGAGTCATTTATGGCTTGATTTTCTTCTGATGTAGTCAACCTTGAAAAAAATCTGCAACAATATTGGCCTTTCCCAGTTTATCTACAATAGTTATGTCAAACTCCTACATCAAAAATAACCATCTTGCTAGCCTACCAGAGATCAGAGGTTTATTCATAAGATATCTAATGGCTGCATGATCTATGTGAAAAATTATTTGGTAACCTATTATGTAATGCCTAAATTTGTTCAGGGCATAGATCACTGCCAACATTTCTTTTTCTATCATTGTATAGTTGAATTCAGCTCCTTGCAAGTTTTTGTTGACAGAATAAATGGAATTTTCAATAGCTCCTTCTTTCTATCCTAAGACTACTCCTATGGCATAGTCTGATGCATTTGTATGGATGTGGAAAGGAAGCTCCCAATTAGGTCTTTTGAGTACAGGAGCATGAGTCAAGGCTTCCTTCAAATCAAAAAATACTTTGTCACAGTCTTTTTCCATTGAAATTCAGCATCTTTGGTTAGGAGAGTATACAATGGTGCTGCTATTTTGCTGAAATCCTTGATGAAATGGCTATAGTAGGCTGCATGCCCCAATAAACTCCTAACATCTTTTTTTTTACAAGTTTGGGAAGATGTTTGATCACCTCAATCTTTGCAGGATCTACTTGAATTCCTTTGTGAGAGATGTAGTGGCCAAGAACTACACCTTCCTACATCATCATGAAACAATTTTCACTATTTAGAGATAGATTGTGATCTTCACATCTCTATAAGACTCTCCTGAGATTCTCCAATGCTTCATTGAAATCAACACCATAGGTGGTGAAATCATCCATATAAAATTTCATGAATCATAAGAAATGTCTGAAAATATGCTAATGACTGCCCTCTGGAAAGTTGCAAGTTGCATTGTATAAGCCAAATGGAAGTACCAAGTAGGCATAGGTTCTCCATGGATAGGTAAAAGTGGTCTTTTCCTAGTCCTCTGATGCAATTTGGATATGGTTATAGCCATTGAAGCCATCTAGAAAAGAAAAGTATTGTTTTCCTACAAGTGATTCCAAAACTTGATCTATGAAGGGTAAGGAAAATGGTCCTTTTGGTGGCAGCATTAAGTTCCCTATAATCAATGAAAACTCACCATTTCCCTCCTTTCTTGGGAAAAATCACCAATGGAGACACCCACTGGATATCTAAAATGGGGTAGATAAATCTTGCATCTAGCAATTTCTATAGCTCTCCTTTTACAATTTCTCTTAGTGTAGGGTTAATTCTTCTTTATGGCTGTCTAACTAGGGTGCAATCATCTCTAATGTAAATTCTATGAGTGAAAAGCTTAGGGTCCAATCCCTTCATCTCATAATAGTCCCATGCAAATGCATGTTGGTGGGTCCTTGGTAAGTTTTCCAACAACAATCGTTGTTCTTCATTTAGTTTGTTGTTAATATTTAGATATTTTCCCTTCTAACACTTGCACTTATTGTAGTTAACTCTATCATGGTTTCTTCATTAATACCACGATGCCTTATGAGTTAAGTATAATACTGACAATGTATGGGACATACTTGTTGCTACAGGAAGTATGTCTGTAGGAATAGTGGTTGTAGGAAGAGTGGTTATAGGAAGAGTGGTTGTAGGAAGAGTAGGCAGAAGTGTCTTGACTAGAGTAGCAGAATAAGAAGATGATGTTTTCTCCACTTCACAATGGTTCTGAATGATGTTAGCCAATACTTCATCTTCCTCTTGAAGCTGCATGAAAGAGCTTCTACCTAACAACATAAGCTATGCCACAAAATTAACTTCCTCGACCTCTTCACCAACATGTAGTCATATAGAATTATCCAGATCATGGGATGGCTGAGCAGGAGGGTAGAGAACATGCTTTTTGGTGTTCTTTCCATCATAAATGGTCATGTCTCTT